>VUQG01022331.1:36596-59266 GCA_015106755.1 Etia nguti | reverse complement strand
CCTTCTCTCTCCCCAGGACCCAGCTGCTGTTCATCGGCCTCGTTTACCACCTGGGCCCAGTCAGCAATCACCTCTCTGAGGCTATATAAGCTGGGGATGAACTAGGAGTGGGGTTGTTTTTTCCCCTGTCGCTCTACATGTTTGTCACTAGGTTTTGGAGAGGTTCCTTCGAGTAGTGAGTAGATGGGCTTGTGGCACTGGAAGTGTCTCCCTGTGGTGAGGAGTTAAGTGTGGGAAGTGCCTCCCTTATTTTGTTTGGTAGTTGTTTCTTTTGTTGCTGCGACTGCTTCCTTTGTTTCTTTGGCATTATTGGTAAGACGGCGTTGCCGGCTCTTTAAGTTGAGGTTATTTGTAGTAATACTTTATTTGTAATAAAACTATATTATTATAGAACACACCTGTCTGGTTTCCTTTTCATTTCATTCCGGACCCGTCTGTTACTGGTCCCCACACTCACACCCCTAGACCTCTTCGTGGGGACGTAACAATGTGGGGGCTCGTCCGGGATATGAATGAAAGGAACGGCGATTAAGTTTTGGTGTGTTATTTGCCAGCTGTTTGTTTAGTTGTATGTCTCTCTCAGACCGGTGCACACCACCGAGGCTGCAGCTGAAAGAGTAACAGCTAAAACTGTCATTTAAGCGTTAATTTCATTAAATACGTAATTATAATCAATCAGATTGTCCAGCATCTTAATGACAGAGCTGTGATATTGATAAATCTGTTAACTTACATGGTCTGTATCAGACTTTCCTTCCTGCCTTCAGATACGCCAACCTTTATTAATATAGCAGCTCTTTCCCAGTCTTACTGACCTTTTTCAACACTAAACCACTGTACAGCACTTTTACTCTCATACATGCTCACACCACTGCTTTATCTGCAGCAGCTGTGTTACTTTGTCTGTACTATGTGTTTAACGGCTTTATATCTTTCTATTTTTATCTTCATTTGTAAAGTGAGCCGCTCTGCTATAAGTAATCTCACCCATATTTGTAATTGGTCAGTTGCTATAAACACAACCCTCTTCATGTGAACATGTGAAACCCTGGGTTAACATGGCAAGCTGATGACCAGCTTTAAGTGATTAGGGTAAGTGAATACAGATAAAGGAAAGATATCGTGGTTTGTTGAAAGGGTTACCACGGCCAAAACAACTTATACCACTACATAACCCCCTGTTTTTTTAAAAAAAACAAAAAAACAATTCAAGTGTCTTAGCTGCCTCCCCAATTTAAAAAGAAGAAAAGGTTGTTAAAAAGACAACACCTATAGCACCAGGACTGATTTTTAAAAATATATTTCCAATATTTACATTATATGCACACTTAACTTTTTCAGAGCCAAAAACACTTGTCCACACAGCTGTACTGAATACAAAACACACAGGAAGTAGGGAAAGCCCAGGTGGTCTAGCCAGGTCTCAATTCAAAGTTGGTGCTTCCAGTCTCCAACCAATGGCAACCTGCCACCTAAAGCTTATGTACCTGAAAACACAGAGCAAATTAAACAGCACCACGCCCAGGCAGGGGGGATCACATACAACAGACAATACAAAATTACGATCTGGGTCATAACAGTCACATGTATGTGAGTCCGAGGCTCTTTATTATAATCCACAGAAAACCTGTTGGCCAGTTTTGTTGCACAGTTTGATGTACAAATGGGCACAGAGGGCCGACCATAATGGGTGATTTGATTCCCGAGGGCGACGAATGACCTCACCATGTGATTGAACACCAGAGCTGGTATCTCTGGTTACTGTCGTCCTAGCAACAACCGCTAATTCTATGTGTCCAGATCTGTGTTGATGATGACAGCTTGGTTTGGACAGTTAATCCCATCTTATCAGCAGAGTCTTTCTTTTTTCCCCCTCTTTCCCATTACATCTCGCAGACCCTCATCCTCCCTATTTATTTTATCTTCACCTCTATCACTGTTTCTGCTGTGAGGACAGCACACTGGTTCCAGCCAGTCTATATAAATACCTCTAAATGTTGCTTTCGTTCATTGTGCTTTTGTTAAAATAGATGTCGAGGGCCCAGCTATAATTAGGCCTCTGTGCCGGAGACAGCCACAGCCAGAGGCGTTATGTTTTTGGTTTGCCAGTCTGCACAGACACTTGGACTTCGGCATTAACTGTTCAGTTTGGTGGCTAAAGGTCAAGGTCCCTATAATCACATCCATCCCATTGTTCTGAATCCAATGTGTCAGGATCCTCTGAAGAGAATTACGTTACTTTGCTGACTTAACTTGGACTGAACACTGGACCGAGTAGAACTTGATGGTCAGAGCTTAAGATCACTGTGACACTAATTTCAAGAAGAAAAATGATAAAATGGTGGCATTTTATATCCAAAAGGTCAGAGATCAGGTCTGAACAGTCATGAATTTAAACTCCGACATGACTGGTTGTCAGAGGCTTACAAATGTGAAGCAGTAGCTCCCATTTTTACTACACTGACTTCCTGCTTTTTAAAGTGCTTATGGCTTCCTCTTAGCCATAAGCCTTAACTAAAAATTTCTACCTCGTGGTAGCATGAAAAAGTCAAAGTCTTTAGCGTGCATCCTGGGGGCCACGATTATTTTATTACTTTTTGCACCAATTAATGTAATATTTTTTTTTTACAATAGTGACTGATCTACCAACCTAGTGACAAGAGAAATCAAGAACTTGCAGCCTGAAGTTGAATAAAAAACAATAGGTGCAGAAAACACACTTTGACGGCTTTGATCGTGTTCTGCTTCTTTCCATGCTGCACTCTGTCACCTTCGAACGGGTTTCATAAGACCAGCTCGGCTCGCTGGTAGAGTGCAGTGTGTGGCCCGACCGAGCACAGCTGCTGTTTATGATCTCCTGTTGTTATTCCTACCCCATTAGGACACCACAGAGCAGCTGAGGGAAACAACAAAGGCACAAACACACAGGCACCGACACAAAGGCTAAAACTACATCCACACATCCAGCACGCTGATTGATTCTGAACCTAGTGTCTGCACAGCACCTGTTAAACTACTTTGATTCTATTTCCTGATGTTACACTCTGGCATTAGTAACTGTGTAATTACACATTCGTGATTAGTAATTCCAAGTTTGGTCCAGGATCATGGCACTTTGTTGCTGGCAGTGAAACAAATGGAAAAGCTATCAGTCCAGCGTGGTAAAAGAAGGGCATTTATTCAGAAAGGGTGCGGCTCTGATTCGAGGTCTATTTGAAAACCAAACATGTTAATTCAATGTCAAATATACAAACTGAAAGCAATGATTATACTGAGGGTTAATAAACTCAGTTTATTCTTTAATGACCTCCTTTTTTATATGAATCACATCCTGCTAAAATCTGTCTTTGCTGAAAGAAATGCTCTTGATACAAGGGTAATAAAATCCTAGAATAAAGAGTCTTTTAGGAGTAAAGATAATTTGGTGGTTTTATGATCCATGGTGCATAATATAATTTTAAAAACAAGAAACATTCAAAGGGGGAAAAAAAATCAAATATGAATAAAACCCAGCTATCTGTATCAAATAAAATATCCATATATAAACAGGATACAAATTGTGTTTTAATTTTACAGCAGGCTATTATTTTTCTTTACTTTCCTTGCTCTCAGTGTTACTTCCAGATGGAGCCGCCAGCTGTTTTTAGTGAAATGCTCTTGCTCAGCACCAGTTAACAGATACCAATGAACACAGTGGAGCAATTAGCAGCTAAAGAGCCAAATATTTCCTGTTAAGAGTCGGTGAACAACAAAAGGAAATGCTTAACACAATATATTGGCTACGTTGACACAAAAGCAGCAAATAAATGCAAATGTTGTTTCACTCCCGGTTTGTGTGTTAATAAACCAATTTTCGTTAGCAAGTTTGTTTTACCAACATAAAAGCTGATAACATCAGTATTGTGCTGCCCCATCTCGGTTTAAGAAGAAACAGATCATCTGGTTTACATAAATACAAACAAATACTTGTCTATTTACCCTAAATACAGTACTCTGTAAATGTCATGAGGCAAAGTTCCTAATTTGTTTGTTCTTCCAAGGACCCAGGCTTTCTTGTAAGTTTTTTTAAAGTGATCTTGAGCAATAATTCTCCAGGCTTTCTGAAGGTCTTTCACAGCTTTTCTTTAGCCATTGGCTGATTTTTCACTGTTTTTCAGTCCAGTCCTTGTAGCTGACTATTTTCAGAGGAAGGTTTTTTGCAGGTTAAGCCACTTAACGCTGATCTATAAAAGATTCAAACATAAAAAGACATCTAATTTAAGATATGAACCAGTGTTATGCCTACACATAACAGAAAAGTTAGCAAAGAACCCATTTTAGATTGTATCTTTAAAAACTGTTGAAACACATTTTTTCCCCATTTCTTTAGATGAATGTAACTCAGTTCAGTTCAATTCTATTTTATTTTATTTTGTTTGTATTGTGCCAAATTACAAAAACTGCCGACCTAAGGTCCTTTACATTGTGAGGTAAAGATCCTACAATAATACAAAGAAAACCCCCAACAATTAGAGTCCTCTTCTATGCCACGTGGCTCTACTCCACTCGGTTTCGGACGTTTTCCATCCAAGTGCATGCGGATGATATAGCAACGTGGCCAAAAGTCCCATGATGTCATTTGTATGCGACACGAATGCCACAACAAAGGAGCACGTCAAGGCGATGGTATACCTGGTGCTCGGTGTATGGCTCCTTGTCAGACTCAGGGACGACTGTGTTGTTTTTTTTGCCACCATTTCCCCCTATGAGCAAGCATTTGGCGACAGTGGGAAGGAAAAACTCCCTTTTAACAGGAGGAAACCTCTGACAGACCTATGCAACCTATTAATGTATGAAAAATGTCAAAGTTACCACACTTTGGCAAGCATAAAATTGTATTTTTGCACCAACAAGAGGATTTCTAAAGAGCTGTTAGTTGAAAACTTATCATGTCTCAGCAAAGTGTGATTGTGTCCTTAAAAGATCTGAAGAATCTGGACAAGCTGAGGACAAAAGAAGAAGCAGCAGGCCTAACACAGCATCTAAAGCAGATAAACAGTATCTAAGAAGTCATGTCCTTAAGAAGTAGGAGGAAAAAAGAATTCAGCAATGATCCGACATGTGACCTGAAAGATGCATCTGGCCCATCAGAAATGGTCTCGGTGGAAGGCTGGCTGTCAAGAAGCCATTCTTAAAGGAGACAAACAGTAAGAAAATGATGAGATGTGTCAAATTACACAATAACTGGACTGAAAATCAGTAGCAACAGATCACACAGAGTGAGGTATCCAAATTAGAATTTTCTGGTTTAAATTGTCAGGCAGTCATAAGAGCGCTACAACAGTGAGTTTCTACAGCCATCTGTACAACAAGGAGGAGGTAATGTCATGGTTTGGAGCTGCATTTCAGCCATGGCACTGAGGATCTTGTCATTCATGGAATTATGAATGCAGAAAAGTAAAATCAGATTTTGATTCACTATGCAAGACCACTTGAATAGCATCTGATTGGCAACGGTTTAGTTTTTTAGACTCACACTATCAGCCATGGATTGGCCTCCCCACAGCCAGAACCTCAAATTTATTGAAAGCAGTGTGGGACATCATCTAAACTGACAATGAAACAAAAGGCAGCCAACATCCAAAAAATGTGCTTTGAAATATCCTGGAAGAAGCCTGGAAAACTGTTCATGAAGACTACTTAAAGAAAGCTTGCCTAAGAGAGCTTAGACTGTGTTAAAGAATAAAGGTGGTCTTATTATCAAATACTGACTTTTAGGCTTGTTAGAACTGTACAAACTCAGTTTTTGCCTTTTATACTGTATTTCCATGTGGATTTGCACGTGTCAACAAATTGCTGTCCCCAATTTCCCTTTTTGAAATAAAATATAAAGAAATAAGTCATAAATCAACACTTTTGTAATGTAATCTATAATAGCTTATGTTCCCTTTACTTACTTCCCAACCTGTCACGGCAAATGGTCTAATAGTTACTACTACACGCTTACAAGTCCTAGCTAGCCAAAGTGTGTTTGGTATCATCTGACCTCTTTCTGTCTCTCTCTACTCTTACTATTGACTGTACTGTGACTCAGAGATGTTGTTCACAGCTTCCTTTTCAGACATCTGTGACCCTACCTCCTCTCCTCTCACTTGCCTCCTCCTCCTTCTCTTCTCCTATTCTCTTGGCCTCCAATTGACTTCCCACCTCCCTCATCTCTCTGCCGTCATTCTTCCACCCCCTCTCATCTCTGGACATGGGAGAAGGAGTCAGACAAGAGCACAGATGCAGTGACAGGCATAGAAACAGGACGGAGAGCTGTCTCCTCCCAAGGCATATAAAGAAGTGTGAAGAGCTTGAAACACAGTCTTTTTGAGCAATGACATCATTATGTGATGCTTTATTAAACTCATTTAGGCTTTATCAGGTGGCAGACAGGCTCGATTTAGCTGGCGAGATTGTCTATTTCCAGCTTTTTATAATCTTTTTAATATACACTCTTTTCTCTTTTTCATTTGAATCCCAGAATTAGACTACCCAACTTCTTACTGCAATCTCTGGCCTCTTTGAGATACTGTACATTGATAAACAAGCATTTTGAGCCTCTTTCAGGCACAATTGCATATGATGCAGAATTCATATTAGAATCAATGAGTGCAAGCTGTCCTGTCCAAGAAGCAGTGAAGCAACCTATTACATTCATACCATCCATCTTTGTTAGTATGATGTTCTTTACCATAAAGGATGTTTCTTCTGCATACATCTAAAGTCAGTGTCACTATGACACTAACTGCTAAAAGAGTTACCTGATTTTCTGATAAAAATATTTTGGCCTAAAACTATCTATTATACTGAATGTGGTGCTCCTCTAGGCGTCTAAATGGACATTTAAAATCTACAGCACTAGTAGATGATGATGAAGTATTATGGAGATCTTTTGAAATCCCTTACTATACTCTTAGGTATCCACAGTCATCTTTTTTTTCCCCCGGGTGCCTTTGAGAGTTCTTGACATCTTAGATCTTGGCACGATGATACCAAAAGCGTTCTCATCCCAGGGTGATGCCATAAACAGCAAACAGCAAAACGAACACCAGACTCTAGATTTCAACAGTTGAAATCATCCAGGCTCTCCCAACAAATATTCATTAGCACCTAATCTGAAACCCCTAATATAAATTTATGAAGCTGAAGATGTGAGCAATGTAGATTTAACTATTTCATTTCATTTTTTGTTTTCCTTGACAACATGTCTCCTATGCTTCTTGAGATAGACACTGTTTCATGTTTTGGGATTGTAAATGGCCTTGACCTGGCTCACGTACACGGTAGATTGAACCCAAGTCAGCGGTTTTGCACTTTGGATGATGGGCATTGGTGATTATGGGCCGCAATAGATCTACCAGATTAGGAGATTTTTATTCACTTATGTTTTTACTTTTATTTTTAGGTTTCCTTCATAGTGGATGTTTATAACACTGAATGAGGTAAAAACTTAACACACCACCCAAATTTACACTCTTCCTCTTTAGATACCAAGCATGCTTAAGGTATTTCTATCGCTGTGACGATCCACTGGTGAATAAATATACTGGATGTATATGATTGGGTGTTTCCAGTTTTTGTTTTCTGTGGACTCACACAGTTGAGTAGATTGGTCTATAGGTATCCAAATTTTAAGTCTGGCGTTTAGCCGTTTCCAGGTCCAAACTCTTTTTCAGTTCCCAAACTCAAACAAATACTGTAGCATCGCTGAGAACTGAAAATGGCTCCGTTTATTTCATCTTTAATAAAAAACGACCTGTGTGGCCTCTCCTCCAGGTATTACAATAAAATTTAACATCATTTTCAAAAATCAGGCATGTCAGGTCACATGCTTAGTTAGGTATTACCCCCATTAGCTCTACAGATTGCTTAAGGTTTCATAATAAAAGCCAATGAGGTAAGATGATATAAAATTTTTACAGTAAAAGTTTAACTGAACATACCTTGTTTTTATTATTATTGTTTTTTGTTTGTTTTTTCTGTGGACTGTATGCCACACAGAGACTAAAAACCCATCAACTTTCTGTGGCAGTGCAGACACTCCCCTATCCTCCTCTTTAATCTGGGTACCGGTGGTACAACAAAGGTTCCTAATGCCAATAACTTCCAAAAATGTAGAACCGGGGAGAGATCATTTAGCATATTTTGGTGTCCCATACCTGTTGGTAGATGCAATTTTGTTGTCAGACAAAATTACACTAAAGCTTTCTTAATCTTCCTGGAGCCCTGATTGTGCGGCACGTTACTGTTCTGACACTAATTTTCATTCCCGATGGCCCCCGCCTGTCACGTTTAGCCAGTTTTTGGGTTCATACCATGTAGTCTCACCCCAGCAATTAACTTAGATTTAATTTTTTTACTACAGGAATATTTTTGCTGTCTTTTTCTTTTCTTTTCTTTTTTTTTGTAGATTCCAGAACCACAAAATAAACATAAGGAGCAAATAGGTGTAAATAATTAATAATTATGTATGTTTACTAATATTTACATTCTATTTTCTTCTACTTGGTACAGTGTGCATTTTTCTCTGTTGTTGTAAAGTTTTTTACTATAGGTTATAGGTTACTTTTTATTGCAGCTGTATTTTGCTGCTGTAGTAATGTTAATTTCCTAGAGGACTAATCTCTTAGTCTATCTTATCTTATGTTATCTTATCGTAAGCCTCAAAGTCCCAAATCCAGCAACATATCCAGGATTTGTGTTTTTCAGGGCTGTACTGAAACCGTAAACGTTTCTAAGATGCACGCAAGATCACATCCAGTGCAGTCAGATCAGAGCTCGACTGATCTTTAATGTGCAAGCCCCCCCTCGGGTAGAACTCTTGTGACAATAGCTGCAGGTTATTGTTCGAATGCTTCTGATGATGCTCCATTTGAAAAAGGACGACTACAGAAAAAGCCAAGATGCGATTCTCCTCACAAGTAACATCCCATTACTTAAGTTTAATTTAAGGCAATATAAAACACAAAACACCTTTCACTCTCAATCCCAAATAGCTCAGTCATACTGAGCATAGAAAACACTGACTGTACTGTTTTTTTAACAACACCCTCACAAACCGACACACACACAGTGAAAGGATTGTTGTTTGAAGCCAATTCACCAGGCCTCCAGCAATGACACATGGTGAGCCCATGTGACTCCATCCATGTGACCCCCTTGTACTGCATTTCTCTCTGTCTCTCTCTCTGAGCCACATCTGCATCGCTGCAATCGTGAGGCTAGAAAAAAAAAAATCTGACACACACACGTCAGATAAACACACACATAGACACAGTCAAATGCACACAACACGCTCAGATTAAACTTTGACCTGAACTGTAAACACACATCAACCCTTTGTTGGGCAAAGATACTCATGTGATGATGATCACATGACCAACTTGTAGAACTGCAAAGCTCTACAGTTTATTTTTTTCTTATGCATGATAAAAAAAAAAACACCCTGTACTCTCACACTATGTTAAAACACAAAATTGACTGATTTAATTCAGTAATAAGAGCTGATAGTACAGCGTCGTCCTGGAAACAAGCCAAATGACCACCTGCGAGCACAATTTGACAAGCTAATTATTGCCTTCCTAAACAAGCCAAATGTCATAATGCTTTATCTACACTCTCCAGCGAGCTGTGAAGAGGAATTTCGCAGCTGAAGTACATCAGGACATTATCCCGCGGCCTAAAAAATAAAGTGCCTTACGTTTTATGATGCAATCCATTCATCTATTCCACACCAGTAGAAAACAAGCAAAAACATACTCATCATCAACATTTTGACACTTTGAATGTCATATTTTGTGGTACGTGAAAGGAGCCTAAGTTCTAATGAAGACGAGCAGTTCGGGACACCAAATGTCTGAGGTGTCTTGGACCCACTAAGATCAGACGTAATGATGACAAACAGATTTTCTGCAGTGTTTTTAGGTCGCTGATACTTTTCTGACATCCAATTTGTCACATTTTGTATCTGCAGTTTCCACAGTGAGACGAAGTTGTGACAGCCACCGTCTGTTCTTTTGTAACTCAGTGCAATCTTACATTTCTTTAAAAAAGAAAAAAAACGCCTGTCCTGTGGTTTACCATCCGTCCACACTCTTGAGCAGCTGTTTTAACGAAGCGTTTTAGTTTAGCAATGGAGTAATCAGTGGGTTAAGTTATCCTGACTGAGTCCTACCCATATCCATAAAACGTTGTCTTCTGAAGTCATATTTAAAGGATATTAGTGCTAAGCCGGGCTTCCTAAAGACTTAGTGTGATTTGTTTGTCCCTTTGTTTTATATGTTTCAATTCTGTCGGCAGTTCGAACGACAAAGCTCCCACAATTAGCTTTAATAAAGGCAGCTAGAAAGAGAATTACAGTCTTTTAAAAAAAACCACCCTTAATTGATCATATGGTGTACTACATAATGTTAAATAAGGCTATCCCGACAAACTTTTAGACAATGACTAACCAGTGTTTCCATTGTCTTGTTCTTGACATCCAGCCTCTTTTAAAAAATACCAGTGTCTCTGTTTGCTGCAAAGCCCTTAATAATACTGCATCTTTCTCTGATTATCTAGCATTAGAAAGATTGTATAGAAGTGCTTTACGTTACCCTTTTATGATTTAGATTGGACCACTGTTGTACGAGGAAACAGTGTGAACAACAGTCCATCTAAGGTAGATTTTTTTGGCCATCATACCCTGAGCAGCTTTGACTGTAAAGATGAGGTCAGTGTTTCGTCCACGTTCTCTGTTCTAAGCCTTGTCGTTATTTCAAATGTGTGTTAAACTTGAGGTTTTATTACTTAACTATAGTAGTATAATTAAGGTAGCTTTACCAGCCTAAAATATATGATAAACTATGGGAAGAAAGCATCTATACTCAGAATGAGTCCAGTGCAGTAGCGGAATTATGTAAATGTGGAAGTTATGTAATGAATTAAAATCAAAATGAGGTAATGCTAGGTCATGCAGCCTAGTTCTCAATTTATATGTACCGTGGATATTGCCATTGGCCCAAATCAACGTCTCTTTTTGGTTATTTCACTGTTCACTGACACAAAGAAAGTATAATAAATAAATGTAAAGTTACATTTGAAAAAAAATCCATATGTGCAGCGTTTGTTAGTTTGTTAGTGTATTTATGTCTCCTGTTTTTGTTCTACAGTATGCCAGAGAGTCCTCAAAGTGATTTTATGGTTCACTTTACCAAATTTAGCAATAAACAAACAAATAAATAAGCCTTACACGGCTTTTTAAAATAAATCTGTTAGATTCTTCTCAGCCCATCTGTCTGAGAAGCAATGCTACTGCCACTCTGGGCAGTCCACTTTTACAGAAAAATAAATAAATAAAAATAAATGCATATATTTTCTATTGAACTACTTGAGCTAATGATTTGCTCCATGTGAAATTTGCTGCTCAGGCGCCTCCCTCCACTCTAGCATCCCCCTGTAGACTCTGACATTCCTCAGAGGTCAAAGTAATTATTTCTTCCAACTACTGCTCTCCTGAGTTTGATGGTTCCTTGTGGGAAGTGATGAGGTCAAAGGATGGCTACCAGAGATCAACGCTACATAATTTGCACTTACATGGCTAAGCACCATCGCATAGTCTGTCTCTGAGCTATTCTAAACAGCTGTATTATTTACCATTTACGTTGTCCTTTGCTATAATCCACTGTAAATGTGTTTTATAGTGTATGGGAATGCTAAAGGTCACACAGTTAGCTTATACGGGACCAAGCTAGCCACATGACAGAGTTCAGTCACAGGATTCCCTGTGCATGTGGGTATGTAATAATGTAAATGACACAGCCCTTGTGTGGGTTCCATGAAAACCTTCTAACGATGTGAAACAGAAAAGAAAAGGATGACTGCCTATCTCACGACCTCAGGGTCTCCTTGTCCCTGAACCCTTGTTTTGCCTCTTTTCCATCTTCACCATTATTTGATTCACATGTGTAAAGGCACCAGTCTTCGTGCAGTAGGAGCGACTACAAGCTAGAAGCTGACGTGTATGCTGTATGGCTAATGTAAGTTGCTGCATATGTAAGTGGATTAGTTGCTTACCAGAGAGAATAGGGTGTAGGAAGGGAGTAGCACGGGAAAGAATGAGGTAAAGGCAGGGAAGAGAGTAAATGAAGGGCGACAAGATGGCAGGATAGAGGAGGACATGGAAGAGACTGCAACTCATCAGCTTTAGCTTTGTGTCCCGGCCAGCAAGACCTAATTGATTGAGACAGCTAACTTCCAGTAATTCAGCTGATGAAGCTTTTCACTCTCAGGACTGCTGGCTGGACACAAACAAACTCACCGGCAGGGCAGCTCAGGAGCAGAGACAAAGACAGAGTGGCAATGAGAGGGGGGGATGCACGGTGTTTTGTTAGCATGTCGACCCACAATCAACCCCTTGACACACTCGCGCACACACACACACACACATACACACACACCACCATAACTGAGCAAAGTGCTGATAGGGCTGTTCTCATTCCAGGGTTGGTGAAGGCACATGCATGGTTGGCTGGAGCTGTGAAGATAATGTGGCATGCTAGGCAGTTGACAGTCCTACTGGTGGTGCAGAGGAATGCTGTCTGACTAGACCGGCCACAGCCTGAGCGCTTTCACCCTCATTCAAATTATCTTTGCTTGTGTGTAGCCAGCGCAAATCCAGCCTTACAATCTATTCATTTTAGCTCTGTGCAAAACAGCCTCAACCTCACCGAAATTAAGGGATAGCTTCGTGCAACCAGATTATGGAAGGCACCAACCGCTTCTCACGCCCCCCCCAAACCACCCTCCTCTGCCCCTAAGGCTCTTCCAATCCCCGCTTCATTCTCAACCACGCTGCTGCATGTGCACGTGTGCCATAAATAGACGCAGAGAGGCTGCAGAGGGAGATCTGCGCATGAGAGACTTATGACCCTAAGATTACGACTGCTGCTGCAGCATGCAATTGAAGCCAAAATCTGGTCTGATGTTCCGGATTAGGAAGAGAGTGGTGGGAAAGGAAAGAGAAGGAAAGGATGATGAGAAGGGGGGGGAAAGCAGTGTTGAAGAAGAAGGTGGTGAAGAGAAGAAGACAGGATTAGAAATGCTTCATGATATGTGGGGCTTACTTTGTATTGAGGTTTCCCAAGCTCCTCAGCAGATATTACACTGATATTTCATCATTGTACTCTACAGTAGATTAGATTTTGGTCCTTAAATCCCCTCTCACTCTTGAGCATGAAATGTCTCTGGTTTTAGTTGGAAAGCAATAATCTGCCCCCGTGTGAAAGCCACATCAGACAGATTTATGAAACAAAGTATGAGGGAGAGAGGAGGGGAAAAAATGGGGTCTGATGCAGGGAGAATTTAAAAAATAGGTGTGTGTGCTTTAATCTTGTTTTTCTTGCAGACTTGCTGCAGGTGTGCAGGAGCGAGTGAGTTATCATGATTTCCGAAGCTGTGCAGGTCATCATTTCCTATTGTGAATAGATACATGATTCTATCTTTAAAGCTCTGAAGATTGAGGTCGCTTAGAAAATGTCACATTTTTCATAAAACCGGATATCGTTACTAATCAATTGAATAGGAAATGGACAACACATCATCCACGTTAGTTATAATGATTTTTAGCTAAAATTACAAAACTTACAACCCCAATTCCTAAGACATAAATGTAATTAAGAACATGATGCAATGATTCGTAAAATAAACTCACATTATTTAGAAAAATATTAGCTTATTTTTAATTTTATGGCAGAAACACATCTAAAAAAAACATTGTGACAGGGCCATAAAGGGCATAAATGCCAGCAGCTGCTGGACTTTTGGGAGAGAAACATTGTCTTATTCTTGTCTGATGTAGACTTGTAGCTGCTCACCAGTCCTGGGTTTTCTGTGTCATATTTTTCATTTCATGGTAGTGAAAGGGTTCTGCACCTTCTACTCTTCTACTGCCAAGCCATGCTATTGTAATAGCTGCAATATTGTCTTGCAGAAATATGAAAGCCCTCTAAAAGGCTTGCAGACCTTGCTCTGATGGTGTCCAGTTCCATAGGCACTAATGTACTCCCATACCATCAGAGATTGAGCGCCGATAACAAGCCCTTTCCCCTTAAGTTCACAGGACAGGACGTCCATGTTTTCCAAAAGCAATTTCAAATGTCAATTTTTCTAACCACACAAAATTCTTTCACTTTTCATAGTTCATTTTAGATGAGCTTTGGCCCAGAGAAGATAGAAGTGTTTCTGAATCTTGTTCACATATGGCTTCTTCTTTGCATGGTAGCTCTTTAACCTATATTTGGAGGTGGCACAATGAACAGTCAGTGATTTCTGGATGTGTTCCTGAGCCCATGCTGTGATTTCCATGACAGCATCATGGCTGTTTTTAAAGCAGTACCGCCTGAGGGCCCAGAGATCGCAGGCAGCCAATACCGATTTCTGGGTTTGACCCTTAAACACACAGATTTCTCCAGATTATGAATCCTTTGATTATATTATGCAGTGTACATGATGACATATTTAAAGCCTTTGTTACACTGAAGAACATTTTTCTGAAATTTTTCCACAATTTGTAGCAGATTGGTGAATCTCTGCCCATCTTTACGCCTGAGAAACTCTGCCTGTATAAGATGCTCTTTTTATATCCAATCATGTTACTGCACTGTTAACCTTATTAGTTGTAAAATGTTTCTTTATAGCACCACTTACTTTTACAACCTTTTGTCACTAGTGTCTCAACTTTTTTGAGATGTGTTGCTGCCAAATTCAAAATTTGCAAATGTTTTTCATTAACATGTAAAATGTCTCAGTTTATAAGTTTGACGTGCTTTATTTGATATTTTGGGGGCATAAAATATAGATTGATGAGATTTGTAAATTACTGCTTTCTGTTTTTATTATTTACATAATACACAGCATCCTAGCTGTGGAAGTGAGGTTATAAATGTTTTTCCTTTAACGTTTGCTTTTGTCAGTTTGTCATTGCAGTTTTTTGTGCTTCATAAGACATATATTGTATATCCTCTACTGAGACTTTTTGCCTCATTGTCTACATAGACTTTTAATGGAGTGAAATGGTGTGACAGTCTAATAGTAATAATTGCATGTGCCTAATTAGTTAGAAGTCAAAGCATTTAAAGAGCGACAAGTTACAAAGTAGGATTCAATAGCACAGATCTCATTCCGGATTAAAATGTGTTATTACGTAATAGAATAATTATAAACACAGATGACAAAGAAGCCTCAGGACCAAATTTGTCACTCAAGCCCCATTGATCTCAAGTAATGAAATACTAGAAGAGATCACCACAAGGCCACTGTGTCACAGTAATTACAATGAATAATGGCTCAATTAAATGGAGGGAGAAGGAGAGTAGTTGGAAAAAGTGAAAGATACATTTTTACTTCAAAAAAATGTAAAAGTTACATAGTTCATAATAACTGCAGCTCGTGCAGCATTACTACTTAAAAAGTTTAAGAATGTCATTACCGCACTGGGACTTCATCATCAGGACATGCAGGGCAGGACGACAAATCTAAGTAGGAATGATAACTCGAGACTGTTCATAAGAAATGAGGCGAGTGTGAGAGTCGAAGTACATTTTGTTTCTGGGAGATAAAGCATGTCGATCATTATGAACAAAGTACATTAAAAAATAAAAAAGGACTTTTGCCACTTAGAAACATGAATCGAGAATTTGGTGTAAAATTCAACAGAAATATATAAAAAAATTAAAAGATTATTCATTTGAATAATTAATCCAATCAAGTTTATTTAAACAGATTTCATTAAATCTGATGTTTTATATTGTATTTATGTAACAAAATCACATAGAAAATTGACATGTAATCAGATTAATTAAAGTATATATTTTGGGCATAAATACTTTCAGAGGGTATGTAAATGAAGGTTATCAAGACAAGTCAGTTGTTTCGTAATCACTCTACATAAAAGAGTAACACTCAGTATTCATTGTTAATATCTTTAGTGGCACTTCTTGCCCTTATAGTGAAGCTGTCTTGTGAGGAGAGGCTGTGCTGAAACTGTTTCTACAGTTTACATAGTCAGCCGCCCTGTCTTAAAATATCCAAACACCACTGAAGGAGGGAAAACAGCTTAAGCATTCCATCCTTCTCCCATTTTTCTATATTTATTACATTTGGAAAAAGCGGAATTCAGTCAACAATGTTTGCCGTTACAAGATTGTTGATTCGATACAGATGAGCCATCTTATGAGAATCACTAGCTCGACTAATTGCTTTAGATGGCTGTAGTGTGAATATGGGTTCTTATTTCAAAAGCAACAGCTAGTTTCATTAGTGTAAGCTAATGTTCATTTACAGTCGCTAATGCTCTGTCAGATAACAAAAGCTTTAGCCATGCTTCCAGGTGATAAATTACCTCAAACATTGGATATAAACCAAGATTAAAAGCAAAATATCAGCCAAGATTAGGAAACTTTGTAAATTAAGGCTATGTGCTCTGTTACCCCCACCTCCCCGACTAGCTACAGAGGTATGGTTAGGCTAAGCAACACCACCATGGCAGGACAATGCCAAAAATATGAAAAAACTGCAGCCATGACAATGTGGGACCACCTAAAACCCAATCCTGTAATTAGAATGCTGATACTGAACAAGCAGATGTCACTATTTAATTACAACATTTATACATTGTCAAATATACACCTTCAGTGCCCTCCCAGTGATATTCATTTATAACTCTATATATGTGATCATAATCCACTCACCATAAGGCAAGAGACGAGATTTCAGGATCCACCCTGGACAGATCAATAATATTGAAATGCTGAGTTCAATTTTGAGCTCTGGCATCACTGAAGATTGTCACTTCTTTACCAACTTAAGAAATCAGTAGTCTGCCAATCAAAGACATGTATTCTTTAGTATTTTGATTTAAAAAAAAACCCACTTTGCTATAAATCTGGTTGGTGTATATAATTGTTTAGAAAATAAACAATCTTGTGCAAAATTAATTTTTAGCTGAAGTTTGTGTCAGGTAGTTTGATAATTAACTCCAGATTCAGTATTCTGTATATGTGAGGTCATTATTCAAACTCTGAGCTGGTGAATGCAAATATATAGGACACTTAAGGGATGTGCTTCACAACACTTTTGACATTGGAGTTGGAATAGATTTTAGTGATAAGTAGGCTTCGCAGACAAGCAACATGTCACATAGACACTATATGACAGTTGAGGGAGACACATAAGTGGGCACAGCGGGAGTTTGTCAGATGCTTCAAGGCATGGAATGAAAGAATATAGGATCCCGACTCTCAAAGCGGCAGAGGAAGGAGGGGGGGACCAAAAAAACACAGTGCGCCAGGAAAGCAGGCAACATATTGGTCTCCACTCATTACATTGTCACCATGAGCATCCAATCTGGAACTAGTTGGCATGAATACAATCTGATCCCACCCTGATTGTGTGTGGTTCTAGGCTAAATTACTTTTTTTCCCTTTTAAATCAGGCTACTGCATCTCATTTGGGAAAATAGGTCTAGATTCATATAAAAGCGAGGATTATGCGAAAATACAGACACGGGATTGGACAGTGGACTGCGTGTTTGTGTGTCCATAGAGATTTCTGTCTCTCCGCGTGTGTCCATGAATCGGCAGTACACATGCATGGATGATTGCTCATGTGAGCTTTCATCCATGCTGCTACATATGTGCAAGCACACCGCATCTGAAGTCTTGTATGTGCCTCTGCTGGCTCACGGCTGCGTGATCGGGCCACGTCCAGCGATGCTTATGCATGTGTGTGTGTCAGAGCATCGTGCTGTTGCAAAGAAAGGCTGCCATTTGTTTGTGTTTGGCCTGGAGAGAACTATCAGATGCCAAGGACCAGCTCAGCGGAGTGGGGAAGAGAGGCATGGATGAGTTGCAGAGGGAATCAAAACAGCGAAAAGAGGCATAAGACTGTTCTGTTTTGTGGCTTTTTCTGGTAGAGCTACAGTAAGTTAAAGAGTGGAAAAGTCCACATGAATTATTTGAAGTTTTCAAGTAGGACTGGGTTCTTTTCAGAGGAAACATTACCAACGACACTCGTTCTTTTCTATAAATCTTTACATTTCCATATTTGATTGCTCTTTCTTTTGTTCATCTATGTAGGGGGTATTTCTTAGACGATCCTCTTGAATTCACTGTAACTAGTCAGATCCACGGAGGCCTTACTCTACAACAGACAGTGTCGCACTGCCAGACACCACAGAGGCAGTGTGTCTTTGCCTCAGTGGGTCAGATCTGTTCTGTCCAACCTACAAATTATAAGGCAGGGAGTTTCATGTGGATACAGAATAATCTGCGCACTGATAAAGAGTTTGAAGGACTTTTGGTGGGTACCATTTCTTTAGTTGACGTTACAAAGGAGATGTTAGCAGCTCAGCATTCAACTAAATGTGAACGGTCACATTAACCGTAAACTTTTACCTCTGCCCATCAGATTACAATCAGAAAATCTAATCTGACCAAATTTAAGGAAATTTTAAGGAATGAAACTTAAAAAAAGAAGAAAATACAGACAAAAAGATAGAATTATAACCTAAGTACATACACTGGGTATCATATAGATTTTCCAGAATAACAAGCCTGACAGCACAAGTGCTTTTCTCTTTAACTCCAGATGCTACATTTACTCGCTTTGAAACAACCCAGATCTGCCAACTTACTTTTCTCACTTAGTTTTTTACACCACTTGATGTTGTTGAGTGAAACGTTACTTCCTGCTCACTGAGTTTTCATTAAATTTTCTTCAATAGTTCAACATGCTGCCGTCTTTACAGTAGCCTGCCTCATTAGCTGGCAACCTTTCCTGATCGCATTGCCTCTGCGGCTGACGTGAACTGGACCTTTATTTGCACATAGAGCCGCAAACATGATACGCAACAGCCGCTGCATATCTGACCTTACAGTTGACAACAGTAACTTAATCACCACTGATTGGCATGCTCTTTAATGTGGCCGGGGCTAGCGGAAGCATCACTTGTTGTGCACTCGGGCTGCCAACTCCACCAACACCTACATCACACGCAAGTTTAACTGCTAACAAGAGTATCGCTCCATATTTCAGTTTCTGTCATCTGTTAACCGCAAGCACACTGCATGGTTTTAACGAGCGCTAGAAAAGAAGAATCTGAGTCAAATTGAAGATTTTTGGCTGATGCTTCGGGGTAGCCCTATACATAAGTGATAGAAATGACCCTTCAAAATAGACAGTGAGGACAAAAGGGGAAATCGTGGCAGCAGGAAGAAAGGGGAAAGAAAGGAAAGAGGAAGCAAAGAGGAGAGTACACAAGGAGGGGGAGAAGAATAAAAGTAAAACCACAAAGACACGCATATGTAAACACACACACTCAGAAACGGTGGTATAGACCTTGATCACTTATTCATTCAGACCTGAGGAGGGAGCCAGGAGGATCAGGTTGCCTAATGACTAAAACACACTCTCACTCACTCACACACACACACACACACACACACACACACACACACACACACACACACACACACACACACACACCACATATAAAATCTACAAAACTACATTTAATGGTGTTCTTATGTTGGAAGACTGAATTCCTCTATGCACACTGTACACAAATACATTCACTTACCTGCGTACACCCACATTCAGTCCGCACTCACACACACGTTCCCAGGACGTTAGATCTCAGTCTATTGATTTCTACTGGGAATGGAAATCACTCCTCTACATTACACTGCTCTCTCTGCCATCTTCGTTCTGCTGCTTTTGTCTTCATTCGCATGCATGTTGTTTCATTGTTCAAACTAAATGGAAAAGAGAAGGAGTGCAGACGAGGGATGATGAAGACTACTGAGACAATATGCTGAATGATGTCACAGAAACTGAGCAAAACTCCAGTGAATGGGGAATTGAAGCACAACTACAGAAGCTGCATTTCAAATGCTCTGGGTTTGATGCTGAAATATAAAGGGACTGCATGGACTGCGCAAAAGCACCCACAAAAATGCCTAGAACGCACGGTTCATACATGCATACACAAATGCTTGAAATGACTACTTATTGAACTGTAATGTAACACAAAAAAAGTCAAAGGAAGATTGGAGATATGGTAATCCAGCCCATATTCATGGAGGATTTGCCGGATAGCATTGTGGCGATGTGTGTAACGTTTCGATAATTTCCATATATCTCCCTGCCAGAAATGGGGGAGCCTGGACGGGGACCAACTGTGCCGCGTAGATGATGGCTGGTGGCCTGCTTACTGTGGCGTTTGATCGAGGCTGCAGAGAGAGAGAGAGAGAAAGATGGAGAACAGAAAGAGGGAGAACCAAACGAGAGAAAGGAAAAGAGAGATGGGAGCACAGAGAAAAGGACAGAGGGAGGAAGGGGAGGAAGAGGAAGAGGGAGAGATTCAGAGCTGGTGCAGCTGCCATGGTAACCGGCATCACCTTGGAGAGGAACAGAACAGAACCGCTCTGGGGAAAGACCCAGTGTGTGAGCGCGTACGCACACACGTACACACAAAACTCATCAAACAATCACTTTCTCGTTTATGTTTCATCAACACTGCCCTATTTTTGGATGTCGAGTCTTGGTCGAATATGAGAATTTTTTCTGGGATTAACAGTAGGTTCAGCGCAGTTCAAATGACGCCCCGCTGGCCATGGATGTTTAATTGATACGTCTGAACCGGGGCAATATCTCATACATGCCTCACTTTCATCGCCTGCTCTTTTTGTGCTCCGCAGAAAGCCTCGTATCGGCCCGCCTCTTTTTCATATGCATTAAATGTACAGTATCTGCATTAAATTTGCATGACTGCAGAATTCCACAGTGAGGGCATGTAGGTTTTAAACTGCACCACAGTGCAAGTCTGCCCTTGAAAAGCCTTGATACATGCGTACAGTATGGCATACTGTACTGTTTGCTTTCCTCGCCATCTGAATATGCATATACTGCATCCCCTGCTGTGGCTGTGAGGAGGACTTCCCATCCCCCCACGTTTCACCCAGAGTGCAACGTGAATCCGATCTGCATACGTGTGAAAGATTCCCCCTATTCCGTAACCTTATCTTCCACGCTATTAATTTTATGGAAATATAATTAGACGTTTGATTAGCTCAGCCTTTTTTCTTTAAAATTAAGTTTCACATTTATCTTACCGTTCTTCTTCCCCATCCTTTTGATCATTATGTCTTTGTTTAACACAAAAATGATCCTGAGCGAGAAAAGTGCTTTAGCTAATGTTAAACTCACTGATGAATGTACAGTCAAGCATAATAAACCCATTGTTTTTGTATTATGAATATTTCTGCATTGATGATTAATTAATATTAGTGCTAAAACCTACTGTCTGTCATGTATGTCATTATTTACATAATAAGTCAATTCTTAATTTTTAAAAGTTAGAAAGTGTAAGATTAGACCCCAAGTATGTTCAGAATCCAAGAATATGAATTCAAACTCAATTACTGAATACATGGAAGAGTTGAATAATTTGTACAATTTTCTTAAATAATAAATGGTAAATGTTTGATTTAGAAGGTGAAAGATGACCATCTACCTTGACCAAACAGAATATTGCACATGCACATCTAAGCCCTCTGCAGCAGTGCTGAAGTTGCTTAAATGTAATGTAGGAGAAACAAACTCAAGCTACTTATAAGTATTTCAGACTGATATACAAAATCTCTGCATGTCAGTTTGCTTGTGTTTTTATCTTAGGCCCCTGAAGGTTTATATTTGTATTGTTTATTTTATAGATATTATGATGTTATCATATTCTCTAGAAACCACTTAATAACAGGATAAAATGACCAATTTTTTGTATTTATGCAGCAATAATATAAGTCTTGGTATCATTTTTAGTTAGCAACCACCTAGCAAAGGGCTGAAATAACCTGCTTTTAGCCTTTATGCACCTACAGCAGCTTATGAAAAGCATCCAAACATTTTAATTTCATGACTTTAACGTCTCATTTATATCCCACAAATTTCAGTTACAGCTGCTTAGCAACCACCTAGCAGCACCCTACAATGACCAATTTTTAGCATAGACAGTGCTTAGGGAATTTATTAGATCACTCACCATAAAAGCAAGAAAACACAAATATCATATATATAATATATTAATATGTTTATATTTTGTCAGTGTCAGTTTTATATCAATAGCATTGTTTAAAGCAACAAGGTTGACCTAAGTGCTTTACAAGTTAGTTGAAAAAAACACATAGATCAATAAAATAAATGCAATAGAATAAGACATAAAAAACAAGAACAATATTATGTGACTAAATAAAGGGCTGGTGGGCTAATAAATGTGTTAAGCACTGTTACCAACATCTACCAGCCTTTTTTTTGTTTGTTTATATGATTAAATATATCAGTTTGCCAACAGCACACACAGACTACATCATGTAGTACATACAGCACGTGCTACCTATTACATATACTAGTTTGACTAATTGAAACGGGTACAAACATTTTTGCCAGTAGCTGTCAAGACATTTCAAAGCCACAATTCTCAATTGTACTGCGGCACTAGAGGTAAATTTCATCAGCACGGAAATCTTCAGTAAACCACAAATGAGTGTGCAACATTTCATGGCAAACCATCGTCTTGGTTGTCATAATCAACAAACACATCAACTTGCTTTGCC
>VUQG01022331.1:20761-36576 GCA_015106755.1 Etia nguti | reverse complement strand
GCAGGCAGATGGGGGGGGGGGGGGGGGGGGGTGGGGGGGGGTGGGGGGGGGGGGGGGTTCTGCCAGACCAGCAACAGTACATGTGGTTTCTTAAGTGGCAGTCACTTAGCGTTAATACGATTCCTGGATTCCTGGCAGTGCCTCTGGTTAGTGATATGTTGGTCCTACCTACACAGACATCTATCATCTTAAATGTGATAATACAAGGTCAGCATCTGTTCACCATATGCTTTGTGAAAAGCGCAACGAGACCATGAGAGCCGTCTACACACCTCTGCTGCAATATTGATTCCATTAAGGCATTTAAAGGCATATATAGGGAGCTTGTAAAAGTGGTGGCCATTATTTCGTTTGCATGAAAACCTCATAGCTCCACGTACCATGTGATCTCGTTAGCAGAATGATATAATGCAGTGGTTCTCCAAGGTCTGCGTGTCATTCCAAGCCTTACTGCGACATTAAGAAGAAAAAAAAGACCAATTTGTTCATCATAAATCCTTAAACATTACATTTTAGAGATAAGAGCTTTCACCTGCATGCACTAAATGTAAAATGATACAATCAGTGCGTGCAGCCGGATGTTCTGCTAATGCACACAACGTGTTTATGAAGGCTGCTGAATATCCTATGGCCATGCTTGCTCTCTCAGGCCTCTACTTTAACCACAGCATAGAGGAATATAACACTTAGGCCTGTCAGGACATGTCTGAATGAGTCTTTGATTGTAGCATTTTTAAAAATGCCCATTCTTTGCTTGATAATCTCTGCCTTTTGGAAAGAGCCAACCATTCTTTTCTGCTTTGTTCCCCTCTTTGAACCAGCTATTCTATTATATATAACATGTTTGTAATTTGCAAAGACAGTGAAGTGGCTAATACACGATCGGATGCTCTGGTTAACAAATAAGTGGCTCGATCACAAGGAAAGGCGAGGAGAGGATAGGAGGATTGGAAAAAAAAAGGGAAAAAAGTGAGGGGGAGGCAGGGGGAGGTCAACAGAAGGAGAGGCAGATGCTCGTGCCTCAGATGCCTGTGCGCGAATAATTATCCTGATGAGATTCACCGAGAGCGGCACGAAATGCCGTGGACGAGGAGGCGGATTTGGGGAATACCTCACGACGCAGAAAAGAGAGACAAAGGGTGATTAAGTTTTATATAGATGTACTGTAGTACAGCCTGTGCATGTGGGTTCGGCATGCTGCTACCCACCGCTTCTCCTTTTTCTGTTCTCCCTCCTCGTCATACACCGGGTTAGAAAGTGGAGCCTCCCTCTCATCCTTGAAAGATGCATGAAGCAGCAGCTACAGAGACACAGGGAGAGACTAGAGGAGATAAAGAAAGAAGGTGCACTAAGTAGAAACAGTCTTCTGCTCTATATAAGAGCCCATATAGGTAGGTATGAACTCCCAGCCTGTGTCTGTTGAATGAAGACTGGAAGGACAAAGGAAATAAGGGCAGGTTCAGGTTTTTTTCCTTTGCTGTGGTTTCTTTTCCCTCATCCCTGATTGAGTTTGCATGCATCGCTGACCTCTTACTCCTTTTATAATCACTTTGTTCAGCCTAGCATCAGTAGACACGTCTTTTTGTGTGTGTGCTGGGCAGCAAAAACCATCACGTCTCCTTCTTCACGTTTTAGTGAAAGACGGTGATCTCTATCTCTCTACAACCGAGCGCATTTGTCAGGATCAAAAGACAAAACCAGCTTTGTGTCGAGGATGCACACAACCACGTCTTCACAGACACAGACGGATGCTCTACTTACACCCTTCATGTGGAAGTTTTTATCACAGATGATATTTTTTTTAATCTATTAAAATAGAAGGCTTATTTTATACTACTGTAAACATATCATTCTGTAAAATCCAACTAGACTGTCAGTACTAGATGATTTCTGACAGGCACAGACAATGTCTATTGATATTTTTGAGCTTTTAGACTCTTTTAGAATCCAAGTAAAGCATGACTTTGAGTTTTTGCAATGTGAAGCCATGCTTTAGCAAGAACTAAAGGGTGTGCTAGCATCTCTGTGAGGCATTGATGCAGGAGTGGTGTGAGCTGACAGTAGCATGCTCACATGGACACTGCAACAATGCTGATGTTAAGATGTTTCATATTTAGCATGATCACCTCTCAGTTGAGCTCTCAAGGAGGAAAAGATGAACTGATTAGCAGCCTGCTTAAATCACAGTACAGTTAATGCAAATGGAAATGTCCATTGCACCAGTGTTGCTCTCCATCTTTCTCTAGTACCTCCTAAAAGACTAATATCCTGTTTAATTGTTCTCTTTTCAATAAGTGTTCGTCCACATGTAGGTGGATGAACACTTATTGTTCAGTGAACCACAACACGTGCTGCCTCTGCTAGAAAGAATAAGAAGGTAGAATAGTAATGAGGGCATCATTATATTCTTATGCTGAGAATATTTAGGGAAAGCTGTGCTGGATCCTAAACCCCAGCGCTCTTTCCTTCTCCCTCTGTTCCCTCTCTCTCCTCTGACTGATGCTGCTGATTTGTAGGTCATGTGTGAGTATCAGAAATAAACTGCAAGAGTGGGTGAGAAAAGGACTTTTACCCTCTAGTGGTGAGCCTGGGGAAAGGCCTGTCAGAATCATTTATGGGGGGAAAAAAAGATGAATGTCCAATTATCCCTGTTCAGTTGTGCATGGAGACGGTGACCCAGTTGGAAATCAGTTTTACAAATTTCCTTTTTTTGATTCACCGGCAACTTTGATCCAGTTAAGTGTGAATGAGGGGACGATGCTGTTTGAATTTGCAATAAAGTTATAAAAATGCTCTAGAAATGTTAGCAAGGTGAAAGAATGTAGGAGGCAGGAAAAAAAAGTGAAGGCTTTTAAACCAACTTTCACCAGGCACTAAATTTAAGTTTTACTTTTAAATGCACTTTCAGTGTTGTGTAAGCCACATATCCCCGAACACACAAACACACACATTCATTCATACACTGCTTTCTTTATTAGACACGACATCATAAATCAGAGGCAGTTTTTTGGGATCACTTTCTTACTCAAGGACATTTCGACGTGCAGCCCGGAGGAACCACAGATGGAACTACTGACCTACGTGACCTTCATGTGTAGTTGTCTGTGTCGTAAATTATTAAAAGTTTGTTGGGGTTTTTTTTTTTTTTTCTGTTTTTTAAAGTGCAATTGTCTCACTCACTGCTGGACTGTTTCTTCTATTGCCACGGTATGTGCAAGTACATTATGTGTGGAGAAAGGTTCACAGACCACAAAGGTCAGCTGTTGAGTCGAAACACACACAGTACCATTCTGTAAATTAGGTAAATGAGGGACGGTGTCTTTTACACAATCCTTGGCATTATGGTTGTGAAGAACAGAAAAGGGCAACAATTCTAATATTCATCATTAATGAGAATCTGAACATTTCACTTAAAAAAAAAGAAGCTAAATCTAATAGACGGTGATTGTGCGGGGAGACTGGAAAACTTTAATTTCAGGGTCCTTTGACTCTCAAAGTGACTTTTTTCAACAGATAGCTGAATTTGAGGAGACGCAATGTGTTTGCATTCATCACAAAACAATCCTGTTATATTTTAATCAAAACACTGGTGTTATCTATAACCGCATGTTGTACATATGCCGCACATTCATTGTACTTTGTTATTGAAAAATTAAATATATCAGTGTTGTGTATATAGGATAATACTGGAAATATGCTTTGGTTCTATCATACTACCTCCATGCACTTCAAGTAAGGGGCCACTTCATTAGGTACACCTTTTTGATGGTGGATTGGACTCTTTTTTTCTTTTTTCTTTTTTACCTCCAGATCTCAGTTAATTATTCATGGCACAGTTTCAACATGGTGCTGGAAACATTCCTCAGAGGTTTTAATCCATATTGACATGATAGCATCACACAGTTGCTGCAGATTTGTCAGCTGCACATCCATGATGTGAATCTCCTGTTCCACCACTTCCCAAAGGTCCTCTTTTGAATTGAGATCCTGTGACTGTGGGGGCCCGCTAAGTACAGTGAACTAACTGTCATGTTCAAGACCAGTGTGAAATGACATGGCAGTGTGTCCTGTAGCAACAATTTCTGAAGAATACCAACAACCATGCCTCGGTCAAAGTCTTTTAAATCACATTTCTTCCTCATTTTGATGTACACTTTGAACTTGAGCAGGTTGACACTTCCATGTGATTGCCTGATTTGATATTTACAAGTCTAACTAATACAGTGGACGTAGACTGTATGTTTGAAGTTTAACCTGGAGAAAGACATCCCTCAATAAAAGAAAGTTAAAGGTGAATTTGTCCTAAAAGATTTTTGCAGTTTGTTAGTTTTTTCCAAGTCTTCTGTAGACATTCCAATGTTCTTTTAATGTGTTCTTACGATATCTGTCAAGTGAAAATCTGACAAAATGTAGCACAAACAGTGTGATAGCCGACTGAAAGACACTGCTGTCTCCCTAATCTAACCATGGTGCCAGCAGGCCTGAAAGGTCTAAGGATTAGCAGAAACAGAATGTAACTGAATCCCATAACTGAGATAATCCAGGTATTTCTACCATTCATAAAAAGAACATAGCAATTAAATATTTATCCTACTGTATTTGCACATACAGCACATACTGCTATATACTACAATATGCAGTAGCCAAAGATGATGAGAGAAAAACCGGCTGGTGTAAATTCAGGTTTGCATTGAGGGCGTTATCATAAATTAATACATTATAGTGTTATCTGTGACAGTCGGGCATCAGTAACAATGCTCATCAACAGTGCATAGTGGGGGTTTTTTTTGTTGTTTTTTTTGACACACATAGGCAGACATATGCAAGCAGGCCAACACAATCACACTTTCACAAACACGTGCACATAATAACATATGTTTAGAAAATTGTCAACAGGCTCAGTATTTCACAGTTTTGCTTGTCCATATTCCAACACAAAAACTGTGACAATGTATTTGGGAAACAGTGTCCCTGAGCAGGAAAAAAAAAGAAGACTGTATCAAGCTCTGTGGTTTCCTCTGTCACTTTTTTTTAATTAAAAAAAATAAACAGGGAAATCTCTCAGCCTCTGAGCGAATGTGTGGGTGTGAAAAAATCAGGAGAAGAGAGTAAGAAAGACATTGAAAGGGAGAGTAAGGGGAATAGAAAGAGACAAAGACAGGGAGTCAGGGAGGGAATAGGTGGTATTTAAAATGAAGATGACACCCGGGATAGTTTCCATTGTGCCTCAGCACGCTCTCTTGAGATGGGAGTGACTTAACATTTCACAGTCTCCTGTGAAACACAGACACATTGAGACATAAGCACACACACACACCCTCATAGGAGAGCCTCGTTTGGCTCAGAACACATACGAAGGCTTTCTCTCGAGGTGAGAGGAAGGGAAATAGAGTTCAGTCTGCAGTTTCACAATGATAGGGGGGTACACTACTCCACTGCAAATAATGCCACACACGTTCTAATTTTAACTGCGGCATGCTCATTTCATCATCGGAGGTTCGGTGTGTGGTGTGTGTGCACTCGTATCAATGAATGGGCGCGCAATGTATGTGTGTGAGCAGTGCTAGAGATTTATTTATTCATAGAAATCACCAAACCATCGCTGTACCTGTTTTGCTTATTTACTGTCAATACATAAAACATGAATGATCCACCCTGGCAGAGCCGCCCTTTCATTTCCTCTCATTTCCCGAATTCAATCGAAATTCCACCGAAATGGAGGAAATCCACACGGATATCAGTGTAGGTAGAGATCTGAATCTGGGATATTTACATATGTGTAAGAGGCATGAGTGGTCATTCTTGATATGTATATTTTGAGGTCACTCCTCAGATGCATCCATATACAGTATCTCTCAAAACATCATTTTATTCCCATCCACCGATTGACAGCTGATCATACATCCATCTGTCAATCCATCTTCTTCTGCTTATGCAGTCTAGGGTTGCAGGGAGACTGTCACTAGTCTATCACAGCCCTAAAAGCATTAACGTGTTTGCATCGACATGGGGGTGTGCAAAAAAAACAACTGCACTACAGAAGCACTTATAGCTCCATATATTCAGCAGTATGTTGGCACCTCTCTGTTTTGTGTACTTGTGGTCTCTGGGTGTTTTTTAAAATGATTTAAGGTCAGCTCTGGGTTGTCAAAACGTGGGTTGGTTCTTATAAGGCAGAACTGGCAAGCACCAATAACACACCAATAAAAGCGGTATCAGGTCCAAATCTTGGGAAAGTCACACCTTGTATTCTCACTCTGATGATGTGGTTTCACTGGGCTGATCTGTTTATAGCCCTTTCCCCAAACCTTATCCAAAACAGTTCATGAACTGATGATGTGAATATTTCCAAATTGTAGCTGAATATAATTGCAGTCTATAAAAGAGTCAGGCAGCATATGAGTGAAACAGGTCCACATACTTTTTGGCAAGTTTCTCATTATAGCTATATTTATTAATAATTTTATAGAATTTTAATTGCATTGGCAGGTGCTGACCTGTAGTAGCTGCTTCCTTCACTTGCTCGAATGTTTTCACACCTGTTGTCATCTGTGGGTTGCAACGGCTTCCCAGGTCAGATCCAGCTAGTCTTTTAAAGCCTGAACAAGCATTAAGTGTAAAGGTAAGCTTTTAGCAGTGTATTTGGAAGTTTAAAGTGTTAACTAAATACTTAGTCGCTGGCCAACTCGCGGTGAAACAATGTCATGTTTTATTGTTTTTCTGCCGGGACTGGTAGAGGTGCTCTAACGTGTGATAGCAGAAAGATGCAAACGTTAGCGTGAGCACTGACGCTAACGAAGCATTGGTGGCTAGTTTAGAAGTTCTTTCCAGTTTAAAACGGGTAAACTTGTTCATATTTTTCCTACTGACTATTCATTTTAGCTCAGTCGATACTTTTGGTTATAGTAGCTATCTCAGCTGTCGTCGTTTACTTTTGATAGCAGCTAACTGTTAGCCTCTCAGCTAAACCGCAAATCTGCAGAAAATGCAGACTTAAATGTTGTTTTGGGGCTGTGGGCTAAAGGAGAAGGGAAATGTTTTCATCTCTAGACATCACAGTTTATCATCAGCTGTCAATAAGCTCAGGGATTGTTACTTTTGGTTTGCTGTTAATCGTGTAGATAGTGTAGCTTTATTGGGATTACGTATTTAAACAAAATAACTGAGTAAGTCTCATTTCATGAGTATTAAAAGCTGTCAAGGCACAATCGGATGAACACACTCATTCCCACTTTTGGTAAATATGTCTAAATGTAACAATAGCAACTTCAATTTAATACACCCATGATGGGTGTATTAAATTGTGAAAAAAGTGTCGTATTTAATCACATGTTGTGGAATATGGAAGACTTTTCAGATTATGCTGAATCATGCTATACGTATAGCAGGTCTCTCTGCCATCTTGTAAACCTTTACTTTCACTCTTGCTGCTGTCTTCACTCCCTGCCTGCATTCTCGTCTTCACCTCTCTTTTGTACTATCTGTTGCTTTGCATGACTTACCAGGGGTATTTAAACTCCTCTACCTTCACTACCTCAACTCCTTGCACCTTTACTGCTGCACCTGTCTCCATCTCATTCACACATATGAGCCTATCCCAGCTACCCTAGGGCGAGAGGCGGGTACACCCCAGACAGTTCACCAAACTGTTTTATTTATTTATTTTATTTTATTTCGTTTTTTTGCAGGTTGTTGGAACACCATGACTAATCAAGGAAAATTTAAATATTCGAGAAGAGGTGCTGCTAGTTTCTGGTCTTTGTCAGACTGTGAGCTGAGTCCACCCCCTCACCATCCTCAGGTCCACAAGACAGATGATGCAGACATTTACACTGGTGCTGCTGGGCTGAGGTAATAGAAAAAAATGACCGCCACCTTATCACTTGCTGTCCACTTGTTTGGACAAGGGTTTAACTTTTGTGTTCCTACTCACCTCCGTATAATTGGTAGAGAGGATGACTTGAAATGCCGTTGCACACAAACCCTGCCTTTAAACGCGACAGATACACTTTCACGTTTCTTTCACACACGCTGGGACAGAGGTAACTAATTTTCTGTTTCGCTGCAGGGGAGTGCACTCTTGATGCGTGGGTCAATAAAACCAGGCTGTAACTGTTTCTTTGTCAACAGCAATTTGGATTTTATTGTGTCTTACTGAGGTTTCACAGCAGGCAGGTGAACAGCTTGCTAATGAGTCCAGTGTCCGGTCCAAAACTGGGCACATTACACTCTGTTACTAATGAGTGCACCCATTGTTTCAAGACGGTGAGAAAGACCGTCTCTTGTGGTTGTGAAACTTCTCATGTACTTCATTTTAATCTGCTCTGAACTTTTACAGCCTCATTCATTTACTTATGCAGTTCTGTTTTTTTGTGTGTGCAGTCTTAGCAGGTTGTTAGCAATTTTTTAAGAGGAAATTGTAGGTGAAATTATCTAAAAAATAAAAGCAGCTAATAATACTGGTAATTTTTAGCTATTTGTTCTGACTGAATAAGTGATCAGCTGCTCATTTCCTAGTGGGTCTGTGTTTGTTGCCCTCCTAGGACAAACACACATGCAGCTGGAGATCCCGATAGAGCACCAGAGGCTCTGCTTTCTGAAGGAGAAGACAGACCCCAAATCGAAAATGAGGTAACTATATGAGTATACACAGATCAGGCATAACAAGTTGACCACCTACCTAATATTGTGTTGGCCCACCTTTGCTGACAAAACAGGCCTGACCTGTTGAAGCATGGACTCTACTAGACTTCACAGATAAAGTAATCTCTCCTATTAATGAGGTCAGCAGTAAAAGCAGTCCCTGTGAGTCTAAAAGTTCAGGCCTAGGGTGCTCTAAATGCTCAGTTCCTGACAGCATTTTTTTTGTTGTTGTTTTTTTAGCAGCAGATCCTTTAAGTTTTGTAAGTTGTGAGGTGGAGCCTTATTTGTCCACAACATTTCACAGATGCCTGATTGGCTTGAGATCTGTGGAATTTAGAGGCCAAGCCAACACCTCAAACATGTTGTTGTGCTCAACAAACCTTTTCTAAACCTTTTTTTTGCTTTTTGGCACATTATCCTGCTGAAAGACGCCACAGCCATCAGGTAATACTGTTTCCATGAAAGGGTGTACATCAGCGGTCCCCATCCTTTTTTGCCTTTTTCACGGACCGGCCTTTAAGGTGTCGCGGATACATACAACAAAATAAAACCAGTAACGGTACCAAAAAAAGATTTATTCATAACACACGGGAAAAGACCCAGGGAAACCGAGTTAACGATAAAAAAAATAACGACAAAAACCCTGAAAACCATAAATTTCACACCCGAGCCTCAACTCTCGTGCCCTGGTACCAAAGGACTCACGGACCGGTGGCCCAGGGGTTGGGGACCGCTGGTGTACATGCTCGCCAACAATGCGAAGGTGGTATGTGTCAAAATAACATCCACATGGATGGCAGGACACGAGGTTTTTCAACAGAATATTGTCCAAAGCATTACGCTGCCTCTAAGATGGTTTGCCATCTTCCTATATAGTGCATCCTGGTGCCAGGTGTTCCCTACAGCCGGCCTTCAAAGCATGATTGATATGACGAGGCCACCCCCTTCCATTGCTCTGTGGTTCAGTTCGGATGCTCACCTGCCCACCACTAAAAGCGTCCAACTGCCGCTCTTCTCTTGCAGAAAAGCTGCAGTTTTGGAGTTTCTTTGACCCAGTTGTCAAGCCATCGCTCAAATCCTTAAGTTTGCCAATTGTTCCTCCTTCAAACACATCAACTTTGAGGACAAAATGTTCACTTGCTCGCTCACATATCCCACCCACTAATAGGTGCAATGATGAAGAGATAATCAGTGTTATTCACTTCAACTGTCAGTGGTCATAATGTTATGCCTGATCGGTGTATATAAGACCAGGGTTTTCTGCAACTTAGCTGCTGTTGCATTTAATGTATTTAATGTATTATGCTATTAAGACTTTTTCATTAGAAATCTTATCTCAAACGATGAGATGCTGACAAGGTCTTTCACATCAGCTTATCATCTCCTGTTCGGAAGGTGTACTTCACAGATAAATTAAGATATGTGAATTAAATGTGGCATTAAACCATACTTGAAAATCTGACATCAAAATGGAATCTCAACATCTGCGATAATTAACAATAAATTACTTAACTGGCAAGTAGAACGTGGGTTCATACCATACCATACGTTATCCAGTTTAGTGAAGGGGCTCTAAACCACCTGCAGCCACCTTGTCACTTAAACTGTGAACAGCAGAAGTGCATTCAGTGCTTATCTCACACACAACACTGCTTTCCTTGTGTTTGCTTGATAACGCCTCAAGATCAGTTGGCTCAAGAATGATAAGAATACCAGAGTCCCAGTTTTTTTTTTTAGAAGGTTTTGTCTTTCTCAGGCTGGAGACTCAGATGATGAACCAGCTGTGCTCTCTCTCCATGGTATGTCACCTCCTGAAAGCATACTGTCAGATCAAGATCTTCTAACAGAGCAGGTCAAGGACATAAACCGACCTGATACAAGCACAAAGACTGAAGGTACAGTAGCAATTTAATAAAGGTAAAACTTAAAAGCGCTTACATTTTCAGTGGCACTTCTGCAGTTGCTAGTATAGGCAGCAACACCCTGTTTGATAGTTTGTTCTCACAGCTGCAGAACTGCTTCCTCCAGCGTTAAAGGCACAGTGTGTAAAATCTCGCAATTAGATGTCTGTAGATTGCAGATTGTAGTCATGAGTTCTTTTTTTCTTACAGCTCCCAATTCAAATGCGTAATCCTAGTTACAGTGGCCATTGTAGGACAAAAAACTCTCGCAGCTGTGCATCTGTGGTTAGTTTAGGAGGTTGTTAAACTTTTCTAAAGGAGTCTGATACGAGATGATGAGTAAGTGAAGCTCACTTCTTTCTGATGACAGTGATACTGAGGTGAGTTGTTGAGGATATCCTGAACTTCTCTGTCAGTAAGCTCTGTTGTTTATGCTGGTGTTAGCTGGCATTAGTTGAACTTTCTTTGAAGTGGCGTGTTAACATGGCAGCTACCACGAACCGGTCCCTGCTCTTGTGCATTTTTAATGTATTAATTCTAAGACTTTGACAATGCATCAATTTGTTTGAAGATGTAACTACACACTAATCAGTGTATATTTATGAGGGTAACATTCTTATTTGATCAAAATGACCTCAAAAAGACTGACTTTAACTTTAAAAAATGAATGTTGCCTGTGCTTCTTGAGAAGACCCACACGGTCACTCTGTCCTGGTCATACAGTCATCGAATATCACTACTGATTACACAAGTCAGTCATCAACCTCCCTCGTTCAAGAAAATCTTTTCACAAGTTTACACTTTAAGGTCTTTTTTTTTCCTGTTGAGCTTCAAAGCTCCATTTGTAGGACACTTCAGATCAGTGGTTTTCGAAACAAGTGGTTTTGTCCACAAGGCACTCCCTTATTCAAACCTATGCAAAATAGCCTCTTGGTTGTTGTTGTTTTGTTTTGTTTTTGTTCGTTTTATTAAACTTATTATAAGATGAAGGCGCCAAGTGTAAACCTGCATTTTTTTCTGCTTGCATATACCTCACCTCCACTACTTCATTAAACACTTATCTTTGGCTTAAAGTGGTCCACGTTTCTTTCTGAAGTGTACGATAGATTATAGTTTAAATACATTTCTCTTCATTTTAGCACATGTCGTAAACTCCTCTGTCACTACCAGCATGAGGAAAAAAAACAAAGTGCTCACAGATATTCAGCCAGTCAGCTGACACTGAATGCAGCAATATCATAAACATTTTCAAGGCAAAGTCCTTCTGCTTCCACAGTTTTAAGGACACTCAGATGAGTGATGTCCAAAATACACTCTGTCCCTGATTATATAGCTGGCTGCTGCTGTTTATCTTTCTTCCAGTTTGGCACACTGAATGGCACAAGAATCACATGGCAGCTATAAGCAGTGAGAAGTTTGACAGCCTCCTGAAAATGTGGCCAGATTTCTATGGCTGCAAGAGCCACATGGCAGCATTTGTCTTGATAAGAGGTAAGCTTTTTGTACACGTGCAGTTTTCCATTAGATTTGTGCACTACGCTGCAGGATTTTATTGTTTTCATAGTAGGTTATAAGTGGCTCCTGGATATTTAGTAGATGTATCCCATTTATTTTTAGCCTTTTTTTTTCATCTGTACCTTAACAGTGCTAAAGAAGGAGACTAGTTTTACTCTTAACTGTCTATAAATGCGTAAAGTGGGCCTGTACCAGTGGCAGGTCATTATTGCAATAGTATGTTAAATGTCCAGACATTAGCAGTCCACATCATGAAGATTTCCAAGCATGAAAAAAAGGTCACACTCAGTTATCATAAAGTGTGTATGATATCACATGTGAGCCAACTGGAAATTTTCATTAAATATGATGGGTCACTCATTAAAAGATAATATTGTGGAATTAAAGCGATATATGCAGACTCTTTCTTTAAATAATCATGGAAGCAGAAGATATGTGTATATAAAAACATAATTCTTTGGCACTTCTGTGTGAAGTAAAATAATGGAAGTTGTAATGTGAGCGAGTCAATTTAGAAGAACCATTTATAAGATAAACTCCTTTTAAGACGCGCAGTGCCTAAATTGCAAGAGCTGAGAGCTAATTGGATAGGACTACCGAATGCACTACCACACAGCTGTGCGGCACTCCTGCACAGAAGGCCTCTCAGTTGTTTGAGAGTTGCCATTTAGACTGATGTAAAGTAATCTCTCCTATTAATGAGGTCAGCAGTAAAAGCAGTCCCTGTGAGTCTAAAAGTTCAGGCCTAGGGTGCTCTAAATGCTCAGTTCCTGACAGCATTTTTTTTGTTGTTGTTTTTTTAACCCTCTGGGGATCCTGGGGACGATACCTGGGGATCCTGGTATCGTCAGTTCAAGCACACAGCATCTCCGCACATGTGCTGTCCAAACCTTCAGCCATTTGAAAGAGGATTCAGTCACACAGCCTTGAGGCCCCACTTTTATGCTCAGTGTTACGATGCAGGTAGCTATTGCAGTATTCTCCTGAACAGTAGGTGTCACCACTGAGGAGATGATGCTACATCAGTGCTGATAAAAGAAGCAAAGTTAAAACAGGAAGCAAAGACATAAAAAAACAATGTTGTTTTTTTTCACACAGTCTCTAAAATGTTTCCAAACTATTGCACCATCTCTCTGTGTGTAATCTGTTAATATCTGACTGACTGAATCAACATCAAAATATCACTTTGCACAAGCAGATGTGATATAACTTTCGTCGTGCCGTGCAACAGGTGGTGAACGGCGAGCATAAAAGTGCCTTTAGGAGTCAATCACACTTGGACACCGGTCGAGAACACCCTACCAATTTCTCATAGAGCCGTAAAGAAAGTGTGAAAAACACTCATCTCCAAAGTAAAAGCTGCACCTTTTTGAAACGTGCTAGTTGCAGCTGTAAAGAACAGTTTTCACTTTGAAGGCAAAGTCTCTCCATATCTGGTTTATTGTGATAGTGAGTATAATAGTCTCACTATTGTACCACTAGTAGTTGGTGTTAAGTGTTTGGAGAAAAGTTGGCATTTTCCATTCAAACTAGAGGAATAATAAAGAATAAAGAGAAACAGGAACTCAGTAGTATGAATGTCTTACAGCATTTACACAGTTATGGGCAACTGCGGCAATCTGCTAACAACTATTCAGTCGTAGCTCGGGTTTTGGGAACAATTTCAACAAGTAAAAACAGGCAACCGCTTGCCAACGAGTCGGGGAATACAGATTCTTCCCTAGTGACTGAGGTCTTAAAGAAAGAGGAACCAAAATGACTTGTTTCAGTGGATTTACTGCTTCAAGGCCCAGAATAAGATAACACAGAATGATGCTTATAAAATAATATTTAGTTATCTGTACTTCCATCTCTCGCAGTCATTGTTAACTAAAGCTATCACTAATGAAGCTTTGAGAAGAAAAACTGTCTTTTCCCCACAGAAGTACTGGATACAGCAGGTCATCCATGTGAGCAATACAAGGTAGTGGCATTGGGATCTGGCCGTTCAAGTTGTAGCGAATGGCTTTGCTACAATGGGCTGATGGTTCATGACAGCCATGCCATCATCATCGCCAGACGGGCTCTTTTAAGGTACTAACTGCTAAAATTACTTCCTAAGTACTTCATCCAAATCTCAAGTATGCAGGTGTTAAAATACCGGTTCTGATTTAGAACACCTGAACTTGAAATGCCTATTCTTAATATTCAGAATGAAGATGTAAAAAGTAGGCTGCATCAGCTCACTGGCTCTCTACCAGTTATGCTTCTGATTCACTGAAAGTGTTGCTGAAGCTTAAAGTGGGAATAATATTTATTTTTCTGGCTTGTGTTCAGGTTTCTGTATAAACAGCTTTTGCTGTTCTTTGATGCTGATCCAAAGGCCAAGGAGAACTGTATTTTTGAGAGTAGTGCAGCCAGCCACCAGCTTCAGCTCAAACCCAAGATCAGCCTGCATCTCTACACCAATCGGTATCCTGAAGGAGCTCCTAAGAACTTCTACTTTAAGTACAGCAATCTGTTAATTAGTCCATTCTTTTGATTCATTCTTTATACATGTTTTTTAAGCCATATTTTCCTGTGTACTAGTAAAAGGTCTCATTTCAAATCTGTGGATTTATCTTCCAAGAAATGTGGCATTTTGCAGATGTTGTAAAACACAGAATAATATTAACCTTTCTATGGGTTGATATTATTCTCTGTTTATAATGGACATTAAATTTTGTCCATTACTCATTAAGATTACATTCTAGTAAACTAAAATGTAACATAATGTCCTGTTTTAGGTTTTCTGCAGACAACGCCTGGACATCTGTGATGCTCCAGTATCATTTCAAAGGCCTGTTGGTCCCTGTGGCCTACCTTGAGCCAAGTCTCTGGGGTGCCAAAGTCTGCTGCATGTCTGGCAGTGACAAACTTTGTCGTTGGACTGTTACTGGGATTCAGGGTGCATTACTGAGCCACTTTATTCAGCCGCTTTACATCACGAGCATGGTCCTAGGTAAGAACCTTACAGCATTTATTCTTTACTAGAAGGGAACTCAGAGTGCAGCTAGACCCATCATGAATACCTGGACGTTTTTCTACAAATATTTGGATCAGCACCAAAATGTAGTGGTTTCTTCCATTGTTCATGCACAAGTTTCATGAAAATCGGTGGGGTAGTTTTTTCTACTGTGATCCAACAAACAGCAATTGAATCTTAACTGTGTGACTATTCTGTTTTATCTCATTCATGTTTTGGGTAACAAGCGTCTATGTTCTAAGGTGGCGCGATGGGAGAAATAAACTATATAAGGCAAAATCAGAGTTTATACAATTTTTTTCCTGTTTCTTAAGGACATGACTTTCATATGCTGTTCATCTGCAGTTTATAATTTTGTTAGGATTCCCACTTCTTCTTTTGTCCTCTACTTTTCCAGTTTCCTCAAAGTTTTTAAGGACACACTGCACACAATGCCAAGATTTGCCAAGTTTTTTTTCAGCTAATAACTCTTTGGGAATCAACTTTTAAAAATGGGAACAAATTATGTGTTTTTGTGACAGGCTTCAAATAACAGAGTGCTAGAAATGTGATATAATTTTATACTGGTTGTCTGTTATGTGTAGAAATTACCTTGGTTCATCCCTTGAGGTAGGTGCTTTTTTATGCTTGAGTAATTCAAAGTGTTAAGTGTCTCAACAAACAAAAACACATTCCTCTGAAAATGGTCAGGTACAAGGACTGAACTAAAAAAAAAAAAAAAAAAACAAAAAAAAAAAAAAAAATCTTAAAGA
>VUQG01022331.1:0-19609 GCA_015106755.1 Etia nguti | reverse complement strand
TTTAAAAAAAAAAATTTTTTAAAAAAAAAAAAAAAAAAAAGGAAAAATAGACTTCCGAACAAGAAGAGATTTAATTTAAAGGCAGGAATTCAGGACATGAAGTGTGCAGAGGGCTGCTCTCTTTAGAGCTTGGCACAGCAGATCATATGCCTCCATCTCATCCTATTCCCAGCATCCTCCTCTGTCACACCAACTCTCTCTAACTTTCTCCAAACCACTCAACCTGAGCTGTCCCTCTGATGAACTCAATTCTAATCTTTTCCATTCTGGTCACTCACAATGAAAAATCTTAAAATCTTCAACTTTGCCACCTCCACCTTGGCTTTGTGCCCTTTTTTTCAGCACCACTGTCTCCAGACCATACATCATTTCAGTTCTCACTACCATTTTGTAAACTTTCCCTTTCACTCTGCTATCCTTCTGTCACAAATGACCCTGACACTCATCTCCACACTCTCACCCTGCCTGCACGCTCTTCTGTTGTGCTCTTAGTCTGTTGCTTTGGATGGTTGACCCCAGATATTTAAGCTCATCTTCCCTCCATCTTCCCGTCTCCTGCTCACTCACGCACGTATTCTGTCTTGCTTCTCCTGACTTTCATTCATTTTCTCTTCAGGGCATACCTCCACCTCTCCAGGCTCTCTTCTACTTCCTCCCTACTCTCACTACAGATCACAATGTCATCTTTGAACATCATGGTCCACAGAGACTCCTGATGTAATCCCACCCCGACTTTGAACCCACCTGCCACTTCTACTGCACTCCTCACATGTCCTGCACCACTCTCACATACTTCTCTGCCCTTCTCAAATTCCACATGCAGTCCCACTGTTCCTCTCTTGCCTCCCTATATATGGCACCCTTTCTCTGGGTCCAAAAAGACACTGTGCAACTCCTTCTGACCTCCTATATACTTGTAAGTATTCATCGACTTTTGCAAATCAGAAAGTGTGGCATGAAACCATAACTGCTGCTCACCTCTCTCCTTAATTTAGCTTCAACAGCTCTCTGTCTATCCCTGCTTTCTCTCATTTTCTTCATTCATGAGCTCCTCAATGTATTCCTTCCACCTTTTAAACAATCTTCACTCATTAGTACATTTCCATCTCAATCCTTGGCAGTTTCATCTGGTAATTCTTCCCTATCACCCAGAGCCTGTCTCAACTCTTCCCTGGACTCTGACTAACATTCTTCCTTCTTCAACTTTCACCTTTGCATTTGCTTTTTTCTCTTGATTTCCAGAGTCATCCTACAGGCGTCCATCCAATTCTGTCCTTGCTGCATTCTCCCCTGACACCACCTTGCAGTCTCTTTCAGATTGAACTTTCTGTATAAGATTCAGTCCTCCTGTGTGTACCTTCATCCAGTCTTATGCATTACCCCAGATTTCTCCCTCTTCTTGAAGCCCTTTTCATCCTTTTCACAAAATCCACCACCATCTGACCTTTTGCATTTCTCTCCTTAACACCATATCTACCCAACACCACCTCGCCACCTCTGTTCCCTTCTCCTTCATGTCCATTGAAGTCTGCTCCAATCACAACCTCTCTCTACCACTTCATCCAAATTACTCCAGAATTCCTCTTTCTCTTCTGACATCCAGCCTGTGCTGCAAACACACCTAATAGTCAACATCCCTCCTTCGATTTCCAGCTTCAAACTCATGATCCTGTCTGACACACTTCACCTCCACAACACTCTCCTCATACACTTCCTTTAATATTACTCAGACTCCACTTCTCTTCCCATCTCCAGTGCTTACAGATCTACTCAACCACCTGTCATAAAAACAAGAAAACATGAATCGGTAAACGGTACATTTAAAAGTCCATGGATAACATTAATGCTATTTTTTTTGCATAAACGTTATCATTTTGATTAAAGAGCTTATACTGGTGGATTAAACACTGCAGAAACTTTTTTTTCTTTTTTACCGGTACTGTTAGTTTAGGGCAGGTGTGGTGTAAACCTTATATTGGGTGGTGGTCTAATAAATTGGTTAAGCACTGTACACCATGTTAGAACAATATGAATCCACCTTCAGATCCAAGTTTCTGGTCTTGCTTCACTTCCACCTGCTCTCCTGCACACACACTACATCTACCTTGGTTCTCTCTTGTTTCGGTCAACAGTAGCACAATTTCCATGGTCACCTTGGCTAAGAGTGTCAGAGACAGGGTTGTCAACCTCATCCCTGGCGAATCAAGTACAGAAATCTCTTGATGATCGGCATGTTTGATTTGACAAAAATTTTACGCCGGATGGTCTTCCTGACACAACCCTCCCCATTTATCTGGGCTTGGGACCGCCACTTGGAGTACACTGGCTTGTGGCCCTCCTGTGGCTGAGCTCAGAACACCTACTGATAAAACTCCCGAAAAATAGTGTAAAAGGAAATATTGCTTGTATCACATGACATTTTTTTTTTAAATTCGTGATTTAGAAGTCTTACTCTTATCATCTTTTAACTATGATTTTCAGTACTGAGGCACTTAACCATTTCCTAAAAACCTCGCTAACTTGGAAGGATTCAACAGTCTTTCTCTTCTAAGTATGCACTGGACATGTAATGTCTCTGGGTAATAGAGAAACGAAGCTAGGTTTTAAGGAATATCAGGGGTTGTAGACTTTGTCAGGATGGAAGAGACCTTAAATTATTTGAAAATGAGTCTCCCTGAACAGGCTCTGCTAATGTCAGCTTCTTTGAGTGCAGTCACACTCAATTCCTCCTCAACAATTTGTCTGTTTAGGCTGCTGGGCTCCTCCCCTGGGTCTCACTCCAGAGTATCCCCTAAGAAATGTGTTAGTGGTAGTGGTAAGTGCTGCCTGCAGGAAACCCTTCCTCTCTTTCTCTCAGCCAGACCACAGCCACACTTTACCTCCGCAGTGTGATAAAATTGTCTCGCCAGACATTTTGATGTTTAGCACAAATAAGCTCTGAAGCAGAGAGTGTCCCCACCAGAGTAGCATTGCATATGCTATAAAGGTCAAAACTAGGAGAAGCTGCAGGGCTGCAATGAGAGTACATTTTTGCATTTATAGTTTTTGATTTTTGGAGGGTATCATACCCTAAATACCTCACTGCTGCTTGCTAACTGGCTAGCTGCAATCACTGCACATTGTCTATTATCGTTAGACAAGAAGGTGTGACTATTTAATCAGGCTCCTAATTCAAACTGATAGCCATAACAGCTACTGGATGCATTGTTGTATCATATCAATGTGAGCAGTGCCTGTACATGAAGTTGGACTGCAAAAGAAGGAACAATGTGGACATTAAATGATACAGAACTGAAAAGTTGAATCTTGTCAGGTGGAAAATGCATTTAAATCAACAAAGGACAACTTTTTTGCTTCAAAATATGTTTTTTACTGATTGCATTGTGGCAGAATGACACCATCAGCATTAATATCCAGTGGCTGCAAAAAATTTCCAGGAAAATGAAGGTTTGATTGCGCAGCAAAAACAGGAAGAGGAAGGGCAATTTTCATTTCCTTCTTAGCTGCTGGTCACTTCATCTCCACAGCTGAAAAGTGGTTTTTAAAGCTTTAAATAATTTGTAGCTCACCTGGTGGAACGTGCATTACATGTACCAGAGGAAGAGAGCTTACCATAGTGGCCTGTATTCATTTCTGCCCCAGGCCCTTTTCAATCATTTCCCCTTTTTCTCTTCACCTTCCTGTCTTTTTGTTCTTTTCTAATAAAATAAAATCAAAGAAAAAATAATATCACTAATCTTCAGCGGCAGTTTTAAGAAGAATTGTGGGAAACAAAATGCATCAAATGCATCTAAAAATTGCTTGCATTAAAAATAATATATCTTTTTATATATAATCTAAACTTCAAGAGCACAAATGCATCATAAAGCAAAATTAAGAAACATGTGGGGAAACCTTAACTGTTGGAAAAATGTTAATGGTGGATTTTAATGTTTCTCCAGCTCTCCTTCTGTGAGCATCCCTGGCTACTCAAGCAGACTCTGCAAGAGAGCCCTCTACAGTTTTTTCCTCAAAGTTGCACAGCTGGGTGGGCACGCCCATCTTCTGGAGCTTCCCATGTACCACAGTGTCAAGGTTTGTGAATCCTCAGTGCGAACTGTGCAAAGCTTTTCATTTGATGAGTAATAGAGGTTTGTGGTTTTAGTTCACTTATGGGATGTATGATGATGTAAAGGGTTTTATTCTTTTATAGGTGGAAGCCACTGTCTACCAGACGGTCAAAGAGCTGGTCAGACAGCAGTTCCTGCAAAACCATGCAGGATCATGGGATTCCAAAAAGCTGGTAGATTGCTTCAGCGCTTGAACTCGCAGCTGGAAAGCTGTCATGCCGATGTTTACCCAAGTTCCTCGAGAGATTTGATTTGCTGTTCTTCTCTGCACTTTGCTAATTACCTTCAACAGTAATTGTAGTTTTGTTTTATGTACGACATTAGAGTTTTCAGTTTGTGTAGGTGTTTGAGAAAAATAAACAAGGCCCTGCTGTTGTGCACCAGACTGAAGGAGTCAGTTTGAATGAGTTGTGGGTGGAAACACATCGCTCAAAGGCTAAGAGTGCACAAAATGGGGAAAATTTTCTCTGCCGTGTCAAGTAGAACTGAGCAACGTTATTGCCAAAAGCTTGAAAATTAACAATTCCTTTTATGGAGCTCGTGTTATGAAAAGGTTACCTTATTTAAATGTGAATTATTTTATTTATTTGTTTATGTGCATTTGTAGCCAAACCAAGTCCAGTCAGAGGGTGAAATCAGTAGCTGAAGAACCAAAATAAGGTGTGTAATGAGGTCCATGTTGTCTCTTGTTTTTAATAGTAACTTAAGATGAAGTAAAATGGAGAAAAATAAAAGTTTTTAGTTTTAAATTTTAGATATTAATACATGTTCTCAGTATGCTTTCTATTGCACAACGTTTTGTCGTTTTGCAGGTGTATTAATTAATCAGTAACTTGTACAGCTCGAAAACTACGACTTCAGAATTTACCTGTCAATTCAATCAACACCTCTCTTGTATTCTGGAAGTGAAAGGTGAAGCGTGACAGAACTGTCACCAGGCTTTTTTGCAGATGCAAAGGTGAGACAGGCAATATAAACCAAAAATATCCTCAGTAAGCTCTCAGACATCGTGCTGAGAGATGGATAAGTTGTGACTCCACATTGCAACAAGCCTGCCTCAAAGAATGGCAGCTGCATGATTAAAGCATGCAGACACTGCGCTAGTTTAAAAACACTTGTTTCCGTGGGCTCTCTAAAATGAGCAGCGGAGACGTCCATAATTAGACTAATTATTCAGAAACATCATATGTCGATCAGAACAAAGGTGTCGGAATTTACACGAACAAAATGGCACTCGCAGCCACGAAAAAAATAAAGTGTGGTGATCTTTCCTTCTGTGAGCTGATTGATGGATGATTGTGGAGTTGTTTGGTTTCAGAACAGTTTCTGGCAAAAGAAATTAGGATAAAGATGAAAACAGTGATACTTCTGTCATCTTAAATTTAATACTTTATTATTATTTTTTCTCACAAACTGTGTGGTACCACAGTTCATTGTCACCATGGCTCCACTCACCAGTTGCTTGGCAACCAACTCCTCCTTGGAACTGATGCAACTGCTCGTGTCTCCGTAATTACAGGCTCTTTTACAATATTTAGCAAAAACAAAAACAATAGAATTGCATGAAAAACAATATCTAATGAAGCTGGAAAACAGCGATGCTTGCAGTTTAATTTGGTCTGACAGTGTATGGATTGCATCTGTTGTTATCCTGAATTAAAGTACACTGTGCTTAGACTGTGTGTGTGTGTGTGTGTGTGTGTGTAGTTGTGGTATATAACAGCTGCTTAAAACTTTGGGATCACTTTGCAGTGTGCTTGTTTCTGAAATAAAATCATATTTGTTTTATTTTTTTTAGATCTAAAAACATTTAAGCAGAGAAATGTTCTGAATGCCATTTATTTATTCTAGATTATTTAGGATTTTAATGGAATATTTAAATACACTTTGTTTCTGTGGTTCAGTGGCATGCTGGGTTACCTAGATGTATATAATTTAAAATGATCGCTAGAAATATAATTTTCACAGCAGAAATTGGTTACGCTGGTTAAAATATTGACATATCTGGCTTGTTATGTGTGTACAGTATCAGCCTGTGGGTTGGGTTATAGTCTCAAATAAACAAACTTTCTTCTGAAACATATCTCTGTTGTAGTTCTAAGAAATTGAGTGACCTAAACTTTTTTTTTTGTGGTAGTTAATGTGTTGCGCTCTTCTTTATTCTTGCTGGTGAAGCACGTGATTCCTCCAGCCAGGTGTTGGGCTCACCCCTCTGTAGGAAGGCAGACCTCCTGGACCCGAAGGGCTTCTCTGAGCTTGAGGGAGCGCCAAGGAATTCATAAAAAGCCCTACAAGATAATTAAACATCTGTGAGCAATTCAGAGGTGTGTGTGAGTGTGAAGGATGCATACCTGGGAGTTTAAACTGAAATTGAGCTGTCAGATGGTTGAAGGAAACCTTTTTAAGGAATAACAGACATGTCCTTTTACTTGTGTTTAAACCAGCTTAATTACAAAGCCTGGTAATTATTTAACGTCAGTGCAGTCTCATTAATGTAAGCAGTGACCTTCAGTGTGAATTTTGGCAGCCGAATGCAACGGTGATACCTGACTAAATCTGTGATCATCATTTTACTTTAAGGAGCCTGAATCTAAACAGGATGAACTGTAACTTTTAATTGTAAGCTTAAATGTCTTATAATAGATTAGAGCCGAGGAAGTTTAATGTCAACAGAGGAAAGTCCACCGAAGAATGAACGTCTCACTGAAATGTCATCGTGTACTTAATTTATCTTGGTCATAGTAAATGTACTAAAATGTCTTGACCGAATCATATTTATGAGTTTAGTCAGGATGTGTGGTGCCTGGTTTTCTCACCCAGGTCTGGTCTCTTGCAGGATGAATCTCGCTGGCTGTAGTTGGAGGAGGCTGACGTGCTTTCTGTGGAGGAGGACTTAGTTGAGCCGACTGATGGTCTTAATGCTGCCGGAGGATTTGTTTTGGGCTTTGCCAGAGCTCCAATCGAAGCCGAGTTGCTCCATTCTGGACAACAGTGGCAGACAGGTGATATAAGTGAAGCCCAAAGTGTTGTTTGCTGCTTTGCTTTCATTGCAAGTTACCCCATAAGTTGGACTTTTAACAGCACCAAACAAAACAAACAGATTTGTTAGATGGAAGCAGTTATTCAGATTGAGTGTGATCAAGTCTTTACATAGTATCAATATCGTGTACTAATTTTAGCACTACTTTATGAGCCTCGACAAAAAGGTTGCCATAAAAGTAACTGAACTGAACTGATGAGGTCACGCTGTGTTATGTGTGGGTGTCATACCAGAGTGCTCTTCAAGTCGAAAACGTCCAAAGCAGAGGTGAATCCTCCACTGTTTCCTGACATTCTCCTTCATTAAACAGTGGAAGAAGAATATGAAAAGTCCTGCAGCAAACAGAAACGTAAGAAAAGGTCATGAGCTCAAGAAGATTAGATAAGATCTGGGTTTGTAGCTCTTCGCTCCTTCAACAGGTATGTCTAATTTTCTCTCGAGTAATTTCATATAGAGAAGTAAACAGCGGTGGTTGCATCACACTAATATACAAAAGAAAGTATTATAAGAGAGGCCAGTAGACGTGAAAGCTGTTGTGAAATGGTTGCATCATTTGGCTGTTTGATTTCTTCCTTTTCATCTTTTTTTCTTTTTTTCCCCCCCCATCTGAGCTTCTTTTGAACTGCGGTTGCCAAGCGGGTTGTTTTGGAATGTGGTTAGCAAATTTTCACGCAGTAAATAAACCCACAACAACACCCAAAAGGTCGTCGTCTTAAAAGTAAAGCACCACCTTTTTACGAGTCTGTGCATGTTTATAATGTTTGATCATTGGCATATTACGCTATCCTTACTTCTCAAAATCGTTTTGACTGAATAAAAAGAAGAACGAACACAGCTTAAAGTCCAGATGTTCTTGTCAGCCAATAAAGACACATTTGGCTGACTGAGAAATTAAGTATTCAAAAAACTTCAACAGACTGAGGATAAACATTTGAATATAAGGTAAAAATAAGCTTGATGACTTTCAAACTTAAGAGAAAATTAGAAGTATGTTTTCTCTATGTGGATGTTATCGAGCTTTCATTAACTGCCTCTGTACAAAAGGACAACCTTGCAGACTGTTGAGTCCAGAGAACAGGTACAGCAGAACTATTCTGGCTGGCCCCCAGCCAAAGAAGCCAAGAGTCCATGTTAGCCCCAGTAACAAGGTTAGACTGGCAACTCCTTTCAAGTCCTGCATGACTCCACTCCTGGTCCCTGCCGGGCTGTTGGCTCGCATACGTCGAATCTGGATTAGAACCACCACAAAAACCTAAGAGGAGATTCAAAAGAAGCCTCAGAGTGGTTGGATTACAGGAAAATGGTAAAAGGGTTAAAAGCAAATGTACACGGTAATAAAGGATGTGTCTAGTGTGAACTCCACCAGCCACTTTGTTAGATAAAACTGTTCAACTGCTCATTAATGCAAATATCTAGTCAGCTAATGACATGGCAGCAGCTCAGTGCATTTAGGCATGTAGACATGGTCAAGGCAACCTGCTGAAATTCAAGCTGAGCATCAGTATGAAGATTTCTGATGATCAGTTCTGATTATCATAATTTGGTATAAACAACATTAAAGCATGGATCCATCCTGCTTTATATGAACAGTTCAGGCTGCAGGTGGTGTAAGGGTGTTGGGAATATTTTCTAGGCACACTTTGGGCCACTTCGTACCATCTGAGCATCGTTCAAACGCCACAACTTGCTTGAGCATTATTTTCTGACCATCTCCATTCCTCTTTGATCACAGTGTACCCATCTTCTCATGGTTGCTTCCAGCAGGATAATTCACCATGTCAAAAATTTCAGAACATCTAAAACTGGTTCCTTAAACGCGGCAGTGAATTTATGGTACTTAGATGGCCTTCACAGTCACCAGGCCTCAATGATCACCAGATTAGGTAAAATGTAAGATTGACATCATGGACACGCAGCTGACAAATCTGCAGCAATTGTGTGGTGCTTTCATGTCAATGAATACCAAAATGTCTCAGGAATCTTTCCAGCAACTTGTTGAATCTGTGCCACAAATAGTGTTTCTGAAGACAAAAGTTATCCAGTCTGGACTGATTATCAAAAATGTTGCCTGTTAATCCTGATATAGAAACGAATGAAAAATGTTGAATTTAAAGGGAATAAGGAGAACACATAATCTAACAAGTGAAAACTTTAATGAAATGTGGAAATGATTTACCCCAGTGTTGAAGAGAAAGATGAACACAGCGTAGGCAACCACAGACACATAAAATGTCACATCGTCCTGGAGCCAGCAGCTGAGAGGGTGACAAACAGGAGAAAGACAGACGAGGCATTAGAAGATGAGAACAGTGAACATGATGAATGATCAGTGTGAGGTGAAGTATTCAAATGAAAGTGTGGTCGTCTTTGAACCCCCTGCAACTAATGAAAACGTGTTACTGACTTATCATTCTTGCATCATGTGTTTGGATAGCCCGAGAGTGTAATACCATGTTACATGACTTCCAATATGACATCAGATCAGCTTGATCTGGCTGAAAATTAAATGTGAAGGAAATGGTTTTATCTTTTTTTGAAGATTTATGGTTTTACATCATGGATTTGCTTTTCTAATTGAAGAAAATGTGTTGTGATATACATTTCATTTTTTTCAGCCTCATTTTTTTTTTGTTTGACAAGATGCTGGATGGGGAAAAAAAATACACATATATATGTAATCCTGCTTGAAGAAGTAGATAAAGCAATGCAAGGAGGTTTTTTTAAGAGATAGATATAGATTATTTAGATAAAGAGAGAGAGAGAGAGAGAGAGAGAGAGAGAGATTATATATGAAAGCTGAATGAAACCTGTAACTCTCTTCAGATCATCAAGTATGTATCAAGATATGAAAAATGAATAAAAGATGAATCCAAAACTCACAAGTTATCAGAGTTGTCCAGCAGCTGTAAGGTAGAAGAACTGTCTGTGTAGACGTGGCTGCCGTAGGCCTCTCTGTTCACGATGAGCACCAGGATGCAAATCAGCAGAGGAAGCCCTGGACGGAGATTTCAAATACATATAAGGAACATGTCATACCCTCAGAAAAATATTAAACGGAAAATATAATTGCTTTTAAAATGAACCCTTTTTGTTATATAAATATAGCTGTCTAATGTAATGCACTTTTAGAATTGTGAATGCTCATATTAAAAATAGCCAAACTCTAAAGTAATCACTGTGAGGCTATAGTTTAGGTGTCACACTGCTTGAAAAGCTCCTTCTCAGGCAGTTTATTCTATTCTATTCTTGGCTCTTTATGATTTCAGAAAGAGAGGAAATCATTAATATGGTCCAGTTCCACTCATCTGCTGTTTAAATTTTGATTTTGTGAGGCGCAGCCAATCAGAAGGTGACCTAAAGGGAGAGGAGCAAAATGGTTTAATACTCTGCACTGGGGCCCACTATATGATAAAGATTATTTGGAACCATGACTCATGCAGAGCATCTCTGCTAGAGTTTAACGATCTGGAGATGGACCTGGAAATGAGCATAATGCCTCCCCTTTGAGATTTTTATGAGCTTTCAGTGTGTCATCACACCATATAAGTAATAATGTTTTCTGTGTTGCCATTAACTAAAATTCAGTCATGCAAAAATGTGACTCACCCCATCCCAGAAGACAAAACTTGAGCATATAAGAGGGCACGTAGGCGTTGAATACTTTAACAAGGGCAAAGTACATGTTAACGGCCTCTAATCCCATCCAGGTGAATGACGCCAGCAGGAAGTAGTGCAGGGTGGAGGCCACAGCCACACAGAGAGGGTACAGACCCCAGGAGGACAGCCAGGAGTTGACCAGAAACACCAGATTCAAGCCCAGCAGGGCCAGAGAGAGGTTGATGAGAATCTGAGAAGGGTAGTCTCTACGAAGCTTTCTAAGAGAGATATAGATATTGTGGAGAAAGTCGAGAGGTTAGGTACATTGATACTTTTGTGCTAAATGCAGATACACGTACAGAGAAACCTTCAGCAGTGAAGTGAAATCAACAAACCTGAGCATTAAAATACTACCATGACAGTGAAGCTTCAGCATCTACTTTGCTGTTTTCTAACACTGAAAACAATGTGTGCCTCAATTAAAACAATAGTTTTTTTGCATATATTTGAATTGGTGTTGACAGGCCTGTAGTAGGACCCACAGATCTGTGCTGCATGTAAACAGAAAATAGACGGTGGAAAACGCTTACTCAAAAGCTGTGTACGTGAGAACGGTGATTCCCAAGAAGAGTGACGAGACTCCACAACCGAGATAGGTGATAATGGTCAGGATCTGCTCATTGGCAGGGTCCAGCTGAGTCCTGGAGACATCCTGGAGACATGGAGACGTTTGGTTACAGGGCTGTATTTATTTTCCAGTGTGCCACTATTAGCTGTTGGCTGATCCTGTTCCTAACTGTTCCCATTGCCATGTGTAAACTTGCATAAAGCCCAGCATCTGTCTAACCACTACTACACTGAAACACTTATTACTATCTCTCTACTACTACTCTGTAGGCTGAAAGCCACAGAGTAATGAATAAGTGACACTGGTCTGCACCACAGAAACCATGAAAAAATTAAATAGTGTAATAGGTAATTGTTTTTAAATAAAATGTATTAGATTTTAATTATGGATTCAATACATTATGTATTTATTTCAAATTTGAATTAATTACAGAAACATTTAATAATTTAATGATGAATTTATTCATTTAATTTTGGCGTTCTTGGCACTCAATAGCACAGGAGGCATTTCTCATATTTATTATTATTGTTATTAATATTGGTGGAATTGTTGCAAAACAGCAATCCCATTACTGCATATGTTGCTGGGAATTACTGGAACATAATGAATTGTTTCAAACTTGTCTTTGCAGTAGTTTATTTTTAAATATTATTCCTTTAGTGCCCTCTGCTGGTTAAGCCTGGTCAAAAAGAAAAACATAATTAGTAGTATGTGTATTGTTGCTGCTTGTGCTATCATGCACATTACCAAAACTTTAAAGTGCTCTGCCAAAATGTGCTTTTTAGGAAACAGTAAAACAATATCAAAGTAGTAGTTTGTACCAGAAGAACTCCAAAGTGTGTGAGATGATCACACAGGCAGGTTGTGTAGTAAGAGCTGCTGTTGTATTTCCGACATCCATAATTGTCCCAGCCTCCTTGTCCGTCTGCATGAGAACAGTAATGTTTAATATGGCCCGCTTCTTCCAGAGTTAATTTGAACTGGAAAAATAGGACTGAAATCAGGACGTACTGTTTTTATTGAAGTTCCAGTACACACACTCGACCTGCTTGTAAGGCTTAATCAGAGACAAAAGAAACATTAATGCATTCCTTAATTAAAGATACTTTCATTACACGCAGTGTATATTGACAGAACAACCTCTCCTACTGTGTTTGGTATAAGATGTTGGAGTGTGACTTCAATATCTTCTACCAGGTCTTTGATTGGACAGCTGGCGTTGGTCACACTGGCTGCCACCACAAAAGTGTTGAGAGTCTGATCCGTTTGTCTCTCCTGAAATTAAAACACAGTACATATGAATAACATGTTTCACTAATAAGCATCTAAGAGCAATTTGTTTGCTTAAAAATCTTCACAAAGAAGTGGCTTCATGCAAAATACCTCCTTAAACAGCGATGCTTTGGCGTAGAACTGAAACTGGATTCTCGGTCGGGTCTGATTCGGGCCCTGTTGGGGGAAGCAGTGCTGCAGCGCAGATGGGAGGGAGATGAAAGCCAGTGTGCTGTTGAGGGGATACCTGTTGATAAAAATCTATAAAGACAAATTTTCTTAATTCTTTTTAAAGCTCAGGCAGCATGTTTAAGCTAACAGCACCATTGATTTCTGAGATGCACTTCAGACAATTTGAGCAGCATTAATATAGTAAGTACAGATTCATCTGTTTGTTTGCTTAAATATCGCCAAAAGAGGCAACATTTAGTGTCAGTTTCAAGTTGTTGCAAACACCACTGTTCAAAGCAATGACTGTAGAAAAGTCTACAGTTATTGGTTCAAAGTAGCATGTTTTATTCCACATGTGGAAACCTTTTGTAACATCTACCTAAAACAAACTTCAGTGCGGAGCTGAATGTTGAATAGGTACACCTGTTCACCTGCTTCTTAATGCAGAAATTCAGTTTTATTTATATATTTCCAATAGACAACAACAGTGGCCTGCAGGCACTTTATATTGTAAGATAAAGACCCTTCAATATTAGAAAGAAACCCCAACACCCACAGGATCGCCCTATGAACAAGCACTTGGTGACAGTGGGAAGGAAAAACTCCCTTTTAACAGGAAGAAACCTCCAGCAGAACCAGGCTCAGGAAGAGGAAGCAAGCTGCTGAGACGGAGCGAGGGGAGGGAGCTGGGACAAAAGACAAAATATCAAATCGGCCAATCACATGGCAGCAGGCTTGTAGACATAATCGAGACGACCTGCTGAAGTTCAAACCGAGCAACAGAATGAGGAAGAAAATTTACAGAGAAATTTTGCTGACCTCTGGTTTTTTGCCAGTTGCATCTGGCGCCACTCCAAACATTAAGCTGTTAAACTCTCCAGGAACTACATCCACCACTGTGATGCCGATGGCTGGAGCGACCAGGGTGGAGGAACCCTCATAACCCACTATTCTGTCTCCCATTGCTTCTATAATATTCAGGATACTGGAGAGAAGACAGAAGATTTTAGTGTACCCACATCAGATTGTTGGGAAAGTTTATTTCTCGTTCTGCATTCATTCCTTACTTGTTAGTAAAAGGCACCAGGTTGCTCTCAGATTTCAGTATGTTTGAAATAATGTTGAGAAGAGCTTGGCCCAGCTCTGGTGTGACCACACTGACGTTAATGATGTCCTGCAGCTTGTCGAGGACTATCGCCAGGTCCTGATAGTTGAGTGTGGAGTGGTTACTCAGTAAAACTTCAATCATATCTACCACATCCCGAGCACTATCTGGAAGTTAAATGGCACAACTTGTGAAATAATGTTTGAATGCAGGAACCATCCAGGCATCTTTATCCCATTTTAACTTGTAACACAGCACATGTCTAATATGTAACAGGGTTTTATGTTGGAAATACAGGTGTTTGGGTAATTTTAGAGCTAAACTTAAAGCAATAGATGGATGAAATGGGGAAAAAAATCTGTGACTGACCGGCAGTTACACTGACATGGTACAAGTCAGGGATGGTCTCCACAAGTGGAGCACAGTCTTCCAGCTCTGGAGCCATCCAGTGGGTAATGAGCGTGCCTTTACTGTGAAACAGAAGGTGCACAGAGGGAGAATGCTTAAAAAAATCTGCTGAGAGAAAAATCTTTAACCTTTGTAAAATTTTTCATCATCTGGTTATACTGCCATTTCAGCATGCTGCATATCAACATTTGCTTGCCACGCTCTTACTGGAAAATAAATGGTATCAGCTAACAACGGAAATGAGGTTAATTCGATGGATTGGTGACATTATGTGAGACCTCACTGAGGCCTCAGCTGTGAGGCATTTTGATTCGGAGAATTACCGATCATTTAACCTCTCATTAGTGACAGTGAGGTCTTGATTAATGCATTTACAGCAGAGCCATCATTGAGTGTTGTGACACTGAGTCAACGCGCAGTCTTTAGAACGGCAATAAAGCCATATAAATATATACCAACGGATGTGATTAATACTCAGACTCGTACGTATCCATGTGTTAAATTTACCAGCCAGCCAAATACATAAAACACACAGCACACTTCAACTGTAAACATGAGGACAAATGTCAGAGCGTGTGTACTTTAGCAGTGTCGGTCTAATAAATCTTTACTGCTGGATTGATTTCCATTACTTTAGCTGCAGATATCCAGGGCATCAAGAGGATGAAGCCCAGTGATGGTAATTCTTTGTTTTTTCAGTAGTAAAGGTTCATATTGTTGGGTAGACAGATCACATCCAACAGCCCTCATATTTCTAAGCTTTTAAAAAAGTCACCTACAAAGATGATGAAACCCACAGATTCATTGCAACTTTAACAAGAAATGTTATTCTTAAGCTGGTGAACGAGTTGCCCTCACAGTCTTTCACACTGTGCTGCTTTTAAACCCAACCATGTCACTGATCTGTTGCCATTTAATCTCATATTTTGTGAGATGTTTCACTTGGACTACATGACTTCTACAGTCCCAGCTTAAATGGTTTGCAGATTATGGTACACACTGTAGTTGTTGTGTGAGCGTTGTCTTCATAAAGATCTGTCCTTCAAAAAACGATTAACAGTCTGAGCTCTCACCAGTGTCGAGTGGCGTAGTTGTCCGGGTTCTTTGGGCAAGTTTGATTGGCAGTTTCTCCTCCTGAAGTTTCAGGCCACACAAACAGGCCTTTCAGGGTTTGGCGGATTTCTGCATTGCACTTAAATGACACTGCAACAGTGAGACATTTGAGAAAGAGATCAAAATGAGAAGATTTTCAGGGTTGGGTTTTTCCCCCCTTTTTAAACTCACGTATCTGGCTTATCTCTATGTCCTCAGTCAGTATGGAGATGGACCCGTTTTTATAAGGTGTCAGCAGTATGTTTCGTATCTGCTCTTTGATTTCCTGTATGTCTGACTGCATCATAACTTGGACCTGGAAAATACAGCTCTCTCTTCTGGAAGTAACAGAGTTAAATATGGTTTGCAGAATGACAATGGGCTCATGTACATAGCAAATATTACATCACGATGTTTTACTTTTTTAATATTACCTGCGTAAAGGCAAATAAAAATGAACAAAGTAGCAGCCAGTTTCCTCCTTCTCCGGGAAGAATTTCAAATTTTTAGTTTATTGTAATCAGTTCTAAATAAAATTGTATGGAGACACATGAAGCTTACCTTGAAACTGTGTATGCTAATACCTGGGAAAGAGTAAAAAAGATGGAGATGAAGCTTTCAGGGGTGAAACAGCCTTTTGATTTAAGAAGGCACTGACACTTTTTTTATGCTTGCTTACTCTGGTAGGGTATTGTGACTGCAGCTTAGGATGATTTCTGGAAGTGAGATCAGTAACTTAAGTTGTTCAAATTGAAAGACCTTTGCTTTCATCAGACTGTGTCATATTTCTGGAAATGGGTGAGTTGATGTGTGGTACTCTACCTTTGAGCTTTGGGGACTAGCTGAAATTCAAGCACTGTCATCAAGTTGTTCGGTAGGCTATTGTTGAGCTGTGAAGAGGATGTTAGTATGGCATGTATTACATTTATGTGTGTTTTTCATATTACTGCATTACTTCTGCTGTCAGGATTTTTCACCCCTATATATAACAAGGTGAAGGAAAAATAGTTTCCTGTATCTTAAAATAAGAGCTTAGGTGTTCTGTAAGACGTACCCAGGACCTAAGGATCTGTTCTGAGTCACAGCCGCCTGTTATGGACACGTTCACCTTAACCTGAAAATACAGTTCTGCCAAGGAAATTGAGACGGATCAGAAAGTTTTCACCAAGACATTTATGATGAACTGTGATGTACATGCAATTGTGAAACTGACCGGAGACATTTTCAGGGTGTGTGGCAATGGTCATGGCCGTGGCCACGGTAGTAGTACTTGTACTTGTGATGATGCTTGTGGTTGGGGGTCTAAATTCGGTGGTAGAAAAGGATGTGGAGGATGGTATTGTGGTTGTAGAGGTAATATTTGTCACAGGAGAAGGCTGTGTCATCGTACTAGGGCTGCTGGTATCAACTAAGAAACCATCTGGAAGACGCATGTCAGAGACCCACAATGAGTTTTTCACAAGAGCGCACACGTACAGTCCTTTAAAAAATGGTTAGACCACCACACAGTGAACGGTTTATGCCACGGCTACTCTAAATGAACAATATTTGTTATTACAAAAATGTAGTCCAAACATATGCACAAACTCTTCAATCACAAAGATATTTCTTCATGTTAAAATATAGATAAATATACAAAAACAGAAATAAATAGAAAAACACACTTTTAAAAAAAATTAAGATGCTGGTTATTTATTTCATTACTGATCAGAAATTTTTTTTTGTGTGATTAAATGTTATGTACTCAAGGAAGTCCAGTTTACCAGTTAAAATTTGGGTATGTAAATGTGAATTCAGTTTGATATTCCCCCTCTGTGTCTGCAGAAAAGCTGGAAAACATTAAAAACTTGCAAACTTAAACTGACTGGTTGCTGGTACATATACCAAGATAATGACCTTAAGCAACTGCAAAGCTTTGCAGAGATTATTTGACCAAGAAAACGGAATCTGGAGTACTGCAACTAATGGACTACTCAAACTTGGGATTCAGTGGATTCAAATAAAGATCACACAAAAATTTCATCCAAAGCAAGTTTCTGGAAAGAAAACTATTAGAAACTATCTGGAACAAAAGAGACTTTTGAGAAATACCAAATTTAAAAAAACAAAACAAAAAACAAAGCAAGACCAGGAAGAAACTGTTATGAAAGCCAAATGAGATTATAAAAAATATTAAGTTTTTTTTGTTATTATGTATGAATAAGAACTATAGTTAGTTTTTATTAACTATCATCGGTTTCTGTTGAGAATTATTTCCTACCGACAGGTGTGGTGTGTATGTTTTCTGCATCAGACCACAGCTGTAGCAAACCACTGGGGTCGTTGTAGGGATTTTTAAGCTTCGTGGCTATTAGACACTGCACATCTGCCACATCCATGGCAGGGATGACATTCACATATACCAGGCAGCGAAAACTACAGGGGAGACACAAAGTCATGGTTTGGATACCACGTTATTATTCTCTTCTACAACAATGGTTTTTCTGGTATTTTGATTATTTTGGGCTCTTTAACCAAAGGCTATGGCATCAGTGTGGATAGTAGGGTTTTTTTTTCTATTAAGATGAATGTTTTTCCCAGATTATGAAAATTTGGCTAACTTTAGAAGCAAAGAATTTTTTTTGTTCTATTTTAAATAAACACCTAAAAAATATCACATTTTATATACAAATGAAAGAAATTTGTCTGTTCATTAAAAAAAAATCATTTCAGATAGAAATCACACAATATTCTGGGAACTGTAAATCTGTACCATATTACCTGTTGATACTGGAGAGACCGAACCGCATCTGAAGAGTAGAAGAACATTTTACTCAACTGTTTAATTTTAAACTTGTACTAGATTTGCAGACAGTTTATACTTATGAAACAAGTATTTCTGATAAAGACGCTGTCCAGGTCTTACGCTCCTACTGTCCTACTGGCCAAACAGACACAGCTATAGTCGCATTAAGATGACATCCCCTCATATATATATATCAACCTGGTGAATGCATCAGTTGAGCTCTGATGTTCTTACCAGCTGGTCTTCATATGGTGTTTTTACGAGGTTTTCTGTATTGGATCTGAAAATAAGAAAATCAAAGAAACTCAGTAACCCTATGGCCCATTTGTTCCCCCCCTCTGACATGTACTATAAAACACGATTTAATTGGTGTGACACACAGTGAGATTCAAATGAATTTTACTGAGAAATACACAGCATAATGTCTGTGTTGTAAATGTAAATCATCTCCTACCTGGATAGTTCAAACACAGATACTATGTGTAAATAGATGTTGCTCGGCAGCTCCTTTCTGAGCTGCAGGAACAACAAAGGGCAGAAGGCAGTGTTATAGCCGCTGAGATTTACTGCTGCTGAATAAATGTAAAGTAAAGCCTGCACAGTATAATGAAGTCCAAAGCAGCAGGGTCTGGCATTTTTCAGAGAAACAAATGATGAGAAGTCTGACCCTACACACCTCTGCCAAAGCTAAAAATTCCCGCCACAGCACGCACAAAAATCCCTGAATCCAAAACGATATCTGGATTCAGTCTGTGAAATTCTCTTCAGAATATCAAAAAAAATGCTTTAAATTTAACTTGTTTCAGTAATTTATGAATTCATGGAGGTGTGATTTGAAATGTCCAGTTTTTCCCCGTCTCACAATGGTAAAGATTTTATAACTGGTAAAAAGAATATGGACCTGGATCCAAATGTGGATCACTTATGGAGTTACTCACAAATCCATTGATAACTTTTTGATCAAATCTGAATAAATCACATGAACTCATTGGCAGAGGTGATAAAAATAATTCTTCTTATACCAGTTTTTAAAGAATTTAAAAATAGATGAATGAGCATTATTTCTTACAGTTTTTGTTTGTTTGTTTGTTTTACCCATTGATGTGCGATGTCTCTGGCTGTGTAGAGCTCAGTTTTGTTCCCATCCTGACGAATAATGGTAATTATCAGTTTCACTTTGTAAATGGACCATGCTACCAAAGAGAACATAAAACTGCATTAGATGTTTGTAGATTTCATTAAAGACAATAAAAAACAAAAAGTGATAACATTCAAGGCTACTTCTTGCTATACAGTGTGTATATATATATATATATATATATATATAAAATTATAATTTTTTTTTTTTTTTTTTTTTTTTTTTTTTTTTTTTTTTTTTCCTTCTGCTGCTATAAACCCTGAA
>VUQG01022330.1:0-41749 GCA_015106755.1 Etia nguti | reverse complement strand
CACCGCATCCTGACACTAATAAGATGCCCCCGTTTGTATTGTGTGTGGCTGAAAAAGCTAAAGCAAGTCTGTGTGTCTGTGTGTGAGTGGAGTGTGTATCAGAAGTATTCTGATAAACCTCCGAAACTCAAGGGCCTTTGTGCCTTAGTGGAAGGAAGTCCTTCAGCAGACAGATAGCATCCATGTGTTTGAGCCCCCCCCCCAACACACACACACAAACACACACACACACACACACACCCCACCCACCTCCACTTGTATATTGATGTTGACCACTGCACACTATAGGGTAAACGTGTGCAACACTTTGCTTCTGCACTGTTGTGCACCCATCTGAGCCGAACTCAGACTACTGATGATCAAAGATTTGGAAATGATGTGCTGGAAAACGGTCGCTAACTCAAACACTATCTAACACAGTGAACACAAAAAAAGACTGCTTCAAAATTTAGAGACAGAGTTCAGGAGGCATGAATAGCAGCACCTGAGTCAGCTATCAATCACAGCTGCTTCTAAGTTGCCTTTAGAACTCTTTAACTGAGCAATAAATCAGACAATCAGATTCTTTTGCCTAACACATAGGACACAGCGGGAGCTACAACCACCTCAGACGGTGCCCAAATACTCTGGGGTTTAGGCGAGGGAACTAGTTGGATAAAGTCCACACATTGCAGCACACACAATGCCCACTTTCTATTGCAGTGAAAGCACTAGAACATCAAATGGTATAGCACCAAATCACAACAACAGTCATCTCAAGGCACTTTATATTATAAGGTAAAGACCCAACAATAATGCAGTGAAAAACCCCAACAATCAGACGACACCCTCTGAGCAAGCACTTGGCGACAGTGGGAAGGAAAAACTCCCTTTTAACAGGAAGAATCATCTGGCAGAACCAGGGTCAATTTTCCACAACCGGTTGGGGATGATGGAGACAGAACAAAAGACACACTGTGAAAGACAAGAAACACTCAGTGCATCATGGGAAGCCCCCAACAGCCTTTGCCTATCACCTGTCCTTTAACCTGTGTACTAAGCCATAGTATTTTATGATTAATTTCTTTTTTAGATCTGTGTTTTTCATACACCGTTCAAATCTCTTCTATGGTGAAAATAATTATTTTGACGCGAATGGCCCTTACTTCATAAATAAGATGGCATATCAACAAATTCAAATGTAATTTAATGAAATACTGGATTTTTAGATGCTGTTAATATTTTAAATTCTAAATGGTCATTGGGATATTTAAATTTGCATCTTGTTTGTTTGATTTAAAATCCACTGTGGTGGTGTGCGGAGGCAAAACTACAAAAACTGTGTCCAAATACTTATGAACCTAACTCTAAATAAGTTTTAGGAGCCTGAGCCACAGTCAAAGCAAACGTAATACTCTTACATCTAATTTAAATAAGATAACTGAACAATGAGATATACATAAAATAACTCCTTAATATGTTAAGGAGATTGGTATGATCCATATTATTAAGGAGATTTTTTTTTTTTTTGCTTGACCCTCTTCCTTCCCTTTCCTTCGCAGGAAAAATAAACTTGACCCCTGCATCCTGGCGAGATGTGACCTCTGCACCTCAGCAACCCCTAAAAACACACACACACTCACCAATACATAAACACCAGCTTTCCTTTCACCCCCCCTTCATTTTAGCTTCGACGTTCTCTCCTCTCCTCTGTCAGCGATCTCTGTCACCATAATATTTCTCTCTAAATTCCAAGTGATTTTTTTTAATACTGATCTCTCAAAGGGAATAGAAAAGCAGGAGTCAGAAATTCCCCCATTTGAGCCTCAAGACACTTTATATTATAAGGCAAAGACCCTACAATAATACAGAGAAAAGCCCAACAATCAGAGAACCCTTATGAGCAAGCACTTGGCGACAGTGGGAAGGAAAAACTCCTTTTTTACAGGACGAAACCCTAATTAGAACCAGGGAGGGGCAGCCGTCTTCTGTGATCGGGTGGAGGTGAAGGGACAGCAACAGCGCAGGTGTGGGGACGTTGAAAAACTGCATTTTAATCCCTGTGTTTTTTACAGAGTGAGTATAAAGTGAGGAAACACCTGAAGAACAAGATAAGCATGAGACTGAGAAACAGTGCTTCTTAATCTGAGGGATGCTGATAAAACCCAATTTAGGAAGATGGCAAAAAAAAAGGAGTTCAGAAAGGAGAAGGAGGACTGCAGCAACAACACATGGTCCCAATTTCACAGTTGTGGACGGAGGAGTGCCGGCGGATGCGGGGGCAGGAACAAGGCTTGCAATCTGGAGACATTAAAAGCTCAGTAATAGTCACATTCACTTCCACAACCAGGAAACTACTGCTCTGCTCCTACTATGCACGCATGTGTCTGTGTAAAAATAATCTTCTGCCTTTGTGAGGACCAATTAAGGCTTTCAGGCTTGCAACGAAGTGCATTTTGGCTGGTAGTCACGTCAATGGTTAGAATTGGGAGGAGGTTTGTTTCGGGGTCAGGGGTTTAGCTGTTTTTGTTAAGTTTAGAGTGTGTATGTGTTTTCTCTCATACACTCAATCTCCTTCAGTATCTGCACACACACAGGCTGAGACAGAGCAGACCATAACAGTGTAGTAAAAGGCACGAAGTAGGGCAGAGCAGGACACTACAACAGGACCAACTTCCTGTTGCCTCGTATTCTTCCAGAGCTCCTAATGAGACCTGTACAGTAAACCGCCACCTCCACTTTCAGTCTGATCAGCCACATCCTCCTCTCCCCTCTAACCTGTGAATATGATGAGGTTTCCACACTTTTAATGATTAATTTAAAAAGTAAGATTAGTTTGCCGCCGTTACAACTTTTCATTAAATCCATAATATTCAGCATAAACGGGGAAAAAGAAATACATCCTGCTCCTCTAAAAGTCGGACAATTGGACTTTTATTCCAAATATATAAAACATCAAATTGCATTTGGCAGCTACCTGGAAAAATGTTTTCTCCAAGTGCAAGTGTGGATTCAAAGTTTCATGCATCAAATAGGCCTCTGTTTGCCAAACAACTCTTGAAAAACTACTCAGTCATAAACACAGAGACACACACATAGATTCATGGTCTCAGTCAGCACTCTCACCACGGTGTGTTTAACTACAGCTCCTGGACTCTACCGGAGGTGTTTCATCAATGTCAGAGCTGGTTTGAAAACGTCCTCTGTCAGGCCACACTCGCTGGAGACGCAGGCTGCTAAAAAAGAGCCACAGACATGAAGGCACGCTGAAAGAGGCCCTTGGTATGTCAATGGGCCGCTCACTGGGAGAGCGAGGGGGGCTTTGGCTGAGGGAAGGAAGCAGAGAGCGGACTGTCTGTAAACAGGGAGACGTCAGTGGATCGCTTTGATAACACTAAAAAACAGGCTCTGTTTTATTTTCTACTGCGCTTCTTTGAATTTCTGGTGTTTTAATTTACAAGATCTTAAAGAAAATCACCTGATACAACCATCTGATGGAAAATTATTCTAACAATCTTACGTGTTCTTAAGTTAATTCAACGTTATCTTTGTGAAAAAGTTGGTGTGGTGTTTGTTTTTTTGTTTCTTTTTAATGTTTACATTTTTTCTGAATTCTTATAAATCAAATGATCACTTAGATATATAAAAATCACAAATACACAATTCATTCAACCTTATTTCAAACTCAGGCTCAGACTTGCAGGACATATAGATATTGCCAGTAAGATGAATCTTGAATTTTATTTATGCTGGACGGCAACAGGAGCACCAAAGAAGCACAGACCTTTACTTTAACCTTTTTTTTAACCTCACACTTTGACTGCCTTCTTCTATCTTTCATAGTAATATTAATAAATTAATAAAGTATGCCGATGGATAAATAGATCAATAGACAGATTAAGACAAAATACATCCGATTACCAGATAATGTCTGCTTAAGTAATACGTTTGATGCAGAAATTTTACTTATTGTATTTTTTGGCCATGGTTTTAACTATCATGCTTCATTCCTTACCGCATAGATTCAGTCATTAATTTTTAATGTAGTTAAAAGATTCATGAATAAAAAAATGTAAATGTATTTTTTGATTATGTTTTAAAATCAACTTTAAAGTGTCTAAAGCAGGCAGTGTTTTCTTTTTTGTGGTTATAATTTTTTTGCTATTGAAAGCATATGAATGATCATATCTCAGGTTGTGTCAATTCTAATTTTTAATTTTCAGCTTAATATATTTGCATTTATGTAGTACTTTGCTAGTCCTGTACTGACCACTCAAGTGATATCTTTCAACCATATCTTGACAGAGCATCTTATTCTATACACTTAAAGCACTTATCTTCCTCATACCTACAGCAACTTTAGAAATTTTGGTATGAATCTTTTTCCAAGTAAATACAGGGACAGTATTACCAATACATATACAGATACCGGTACATTTAACCAATAAAAGCAGCTTAACGCAGGGGAGAGCAGTGTGTCGTGATTTATGAGATGAATTAAATCACTGTGATTTTACTTTCCACAATAATTACTTCACAAAACTCACTTTTCACCTTTTTGTATATTTAAGACCTGTAATGTAAATGTCCCAGTTTCTAAAGCACTTTGGGTCAGTTTCGGTTGTTCAAATGATCTACAGTCTGTAGACAAAAGTGACAGTCAACACAAAAAGGTCCAGACATTTTTCATAGTGCATGTTTGAGGTCTATTTTTTCATTTCCAGAAGAAAAATCTAACACAATTCTGTGTTTTACACACCGGACTTAGAGGATAGAAATAAAGTATCGATCCTATGGCACTGGTATTGATCTGACAGCATTACCAGCGATATTTGGATTGATCTACACACCTCTGAGAATCGCTGATTAGACTAAATGCCTGTCTTTGGACTGTGCAGGGAAGCCAGAATACCTGGAGAAAATCTATGAAACACCTGAAGGTAGCATACAAACTCCACCCAGAAAGGCTCCAATCTGTGTTCAAACCCTTAATAACCACTTTGTAATGTGACAAAACAAACTTTCCTTGACAAACGAGATTTATTTACCCTCTTCCTGTGATTGTTGACATGAGGTTCAAGCATAAAATTCTGTGACTGAGCCCATAAAAAAGGAAAAACTATTAAAAATAATCGAATCTGCTCTCTGAGGTTGTCTCCCTGGGTAGCGCCACACTCAAAGACACTTGCACATCAAACTTCCGGTTAGAGGACTTTCTCTACCTCCTGAGCCATAACTGCCCACAACTGCCCAATAACAGTGGCCCTTTAACCCGAGAACACTAATGTACCCAGTATACCCAGTAAACCATACCTCCTATCGACATATATTAAAGTACAACAAAACATGGCCACTTTAAGTACTCTTCTTTTATTTCTCCCTATACAACGTCCTATAGAAAGGCTCTGCAATTAGTGAAAAAATAGGGACTTGTTTACAAAAAACTCATAATAATAATAATAATAATAATAATAATAATAATAATAATAATAATAATAATAATAATAATAATGGAAATGGGAACTTGGTCCATCCATTCCTGGGACATGTGAGCCTTTTCCAGTGAAGGCACTGGCTCCCTGCATCACTGACATATTTTGAGAAGGGAAAAATGACCAGGTGACTAAATGTTTTTTGACCATTCCCTTGAAAATTACCAATAAGTGATATTTATTAATCGTGTGGGTGAAAATCAGCCGACATTAGTGTTCTAGGGTTAAGTTGAGTGGGTTTGGGTAAAGTACACAAAGTCTTAGGAAGACAACACATTAAACCATTATTAGACCATGGAGCAGACATAAAGAAAGACAGGCTAAATTTAAATCGAGTATCGTTTATGGCTTTTAGGTTTAGGGTCAAAGAACTTTATGCTCGCACTCCATTTGTAATACAGATGTTTGTCAAGCCATTGCAGTGTCTCCAGTTCAACATGGGTTAATTCAGAGTGTCTGAAAGATTTATGGTATTTTTCTGTAGGAAAAAAAATGATGACAAATTAGATCCAAAGGAAAAAGAGGGCTTCTCTTTGTTTTTCTTTTGAGTTGCCTACAACACAGAGCATACTGGGCAGTGCTCAATCCCAGTGAGAACTGTTAAATTAAAAATTTGGATTAGGGTTAATCTACATACTATAATGTGATGCCTTAACATCCCCTTACCCACACGCTGCTTCTCCATCTCCACAACCCCCATTCCCCACACCCACCCATTAACCAGATGCGCTATGATCTTGGTGTGGTGCAGCTGTGTCAGCCCAGGCTTGTATGGCGTCCTGCATACTGTTAGTTCAGACCACAAAGCCATACTCTTCAATGGCTGGCCTTCAATCAGAGCACCAACACACACACCCACAGCACTCCTGAGCCTTTAATGATTAAAATAGCCTCTGAACACTGAGAGGACAGAAGAGGAGCTCTGAAGATTTGTTTTCACTGTCTAGTTTGGTCTGTCAAAACATTTGCCTTTTTTTTTTTTTTTTTACTTTTATGGGTTTGATTTTGGCATTTACAAACAAGCCAATCAGCGCAGATTAAATGAAACAAAGGATAGAGTAAGCCAGTACATTAAAATCACATCAATACTAATCAACTTGTTTAAATCAAGAGCGATAGAAGAAGAAGATAACAATCATCAGACAGCAGCTCCAGACTTGGTGGCAACCTCCGGGACTGAAAAATGACGCCGACGTAAAACTGCAGATCTTCTAATGGCCTTTTTTTGTAGTCTGTCTCCAAAAATCATCATAAAATACTTGACTTTAGAGTAGAAATAAACACATTTACAGTCTGGTAGAAAAACAAAAACAGTTCTGGGCCCCATAGCCAATTAACCTCTTCATGGCAGTTGTACAGGAGTTCCATTTTTATATGGTAAAATTAATTTAAATTTATGTTTATTAAGGCCCAAAATCATGCATTATTATTAACTCTGTATAGGAAACTCTTTGAAATGATTTGAGTTTGATAATAAAAGACTTTTACTTTAGTGACTTGTTTTCCAAAGATTCTGGAAATTAAAGTCAATGAATTTACCATTTAAGATACAATAAGGGTTAGGGATAATAGGATTAAATGGTAATATCTATGACACAGCCTGATCTTTGCTCATCGGCTGGGAGAAATAGTTTTAGTGCTATTTTTCTAATTTTGGCATGGGTACTGTGGGCGATAAAAAAGAGACACAAGGCTTCAGCTAGTGTTAATAACTGAACTGGACCTCTCATCTGTGTTTGTAGTTCCTTTCAGAGCATTTGTAATGCAAATATCAGGCAATGGCTTGCTGCTAATTGTGATTAGCACCCACAGAGGCATAGAGTTAAAGTTCAAAATCCAGCTGATTAATTCAGTCTAAGGGCATGTGCAGGTATTCAGTGAGGCAAACAAACCAGGTGAGCAGCAGGCAATGCACAAAGCCAAAAGAAAAACTGTCTAAAAGGTAATATATATGTAACAAAATCTATAAAGAAAACTAGAAGCAAAAGAAAACCGGGAAAAGACAATCTACATAGAAAAACACAGGAAACACCGAGTGGAAAAGTGTCTCAGTTGAGAAGTACATAGGTGAGAATGTACAGTGTTGTCATAAAGTATCTGGCCCCTTCCTGAGTTTTTACTTTTTTGCATATTTGTCAGACTTAAGTGTTTCAGATCAACAAACACATTTTATTGTTAGACAAAGATAACCTGAGTAAATACAAAGAGCAGTTTTTTAAATGATGATTTCATTTATTAAAAGAAAAATACTAACCTACATGGCCCTGTGTGAAAAAGTAACTGCCCCCTAAACTTAATAACTGGTTGTGCCATCCTTGGCAACAAAAACTGCAATTAAGTGTTTGTGTTAACTAGGAAAGGGTCTTTCAGATCACTGTGGGGGTATTTTAGCCCACTCTTCTTCGCAAAACTGTTTTAATTCAGCTACATTGGAGGGTTTTCAAGAGTGAACAGCCTGTTTAAGGTCAAGTCGTAATGGATTTAAGGATTTAATATGGACTAGGTCACTCCAAAACATTCATTTTGTTTTTGTTTTGTTTATGTATTGATTTTATTTTTTTTATTTTTTGAACCACTCTCAGGTGGACTTGCTGGTTTGTATCAGTGTTTTCATATCATTGTCCTGCTGCATAACTCATGTGCGCTTAACTTCCAGGGCACTCACTGATGGTCGGACTTTCTCCTTCAGGATTTTCTGGTAGAGAGCAGAATTAATTGTTCCATCTGTTATAGCAAGTTGTCCAGGTCCTGAGGTAACAAAGCAGGTCCAGACCATCACACCACCACCACCATGTTTGACCGTTTGTAATGATGTGTTTTTCATGAAATGCTAGTTATTACGCCCGATGTAACAGGATGCAAACCTTTCAAAAGCCCATGATTTATACACACAGGGACAGGTAGGTTTGGATAACTTTTTTAAACCTGCCTTTTGTATTTACTCTGGCTGTCTTTGTCTAACGTTAACATTTATTTGATGATCTGAAACAAGTAAGTGTGATAAAAATGCAAAAACCTAAGCGATCAGAAAGGGGCCAAATGCTTTTTCACGGCACTGCATGGCAAAATGACTGACTGGATAACTGAACACTGGGCAGTGCAGACAGAAGACTCAAAGTCATGACAGTCTGATAAAAATCCTTCATCCTGATCTCTAAATTTGGTCACATCTACCTTCGCAAATCAAGATATCTTCAAAAGAAAGCTGTGCACAAATAAACGTAGAAATATCTTTACCATTTATAGTGCTGGTTATTTAACACATGGGCTACTAATCTGTTTGTTCTTGACTGGTTTCCAGTGACTCCCTCAGTGTATATGTGAAGTAAACAGGTCTGTTGGTTGGAAACCTTTCAGAAAAACATCCACTTTACCGATATTATATTAAGGATGCAAATTCATGCAAAAATATTAGTTAGGCTCCAAGCATGCAATGCTGTTTGATGAGCAGCAATAATTAGAAACAGAAACTCGAAGATTTCCTTTCACTAGATGGAAATGTTGGCAGCGCTGGATAAATTTGCTTCAAAGCGTCTCAACCTATAAATCATTTTGTTAATTCTGTGATTTGTTTTAAACCACAAGTGCTGCAGTTAGATCTCATCAGTCCTGGATATTTACGCAAAATTGTTATTGGCATTAAACAGAATTATGGCATAAAAACACTCATCCTCACCCACAATGATGAAGAAACTAAGAAGTAAGCTTTATTCTGCATCAAGTTCAAGTTGGGTATCTTTACCCTGCATCCTGCAACTAAAGGAGGACCTCTGTACTGACTGACTGACCGTCCCTGTTTCCTATTAAACCAAAGAGGTGTCGGGGTCCTTAAGGACAGTTTGGAGTACAGTTGAACCTCTGTGGAGCTGACACGTTCACAAACATCAGAGGAAGATTTGTACATCAGAACTGAAAGCCTCAGTGTATGTGAGGTAAGAGTTTTTTTAACCATCTATCTATCCATTTATCTATCTATGCATGAACCTTGCATGAAAGACCCTTTTTTTTTAAAGAGGGGGCGTTACGGAGGGAGGGATGTCGGGAAAGAGGTCTGGGTTTGATTTATGGCCCTAATAAATCCCTACTCTTTACCCTCTAACCCCTGAACCAGCCAGGCAGCTCCCTAAAACCTTAATTACTCCCCTGCCGACCCCCTCTATATCCTCATGGGGCACGAGAGAAAGGAAAGAGAGTGAACAGTGACCATATTATTCTGCTGTAAAACCGAATGGCGTCCTTGTAATCACCTGACTGCCTCATCAGCCAGAAAGCCAGTGCGGCAGTTGGCCAGTGAGACAGTTCGTTATTCAGTGACTTCTATGGCCGGTGGCCTGGCTGGATGAATTATAGAGGCCCTTCTAGCTTCACCACCAAACACACACTGATTCATTCTCGGTCCAAACTTAATGGGACATATCTAAAAAGTCTTTTTCTTTTTACTTTTACAACCCCAAAACCAGGGCTTTTTATTGTGGGTAAATTGGGCTTCCATTGTGAAGACGGACACAGAGTCTCTGCCTTTGTTCAGATTTGCATCCAATTTCACAAACAGTATTTCCAGACCAGGTCGTTTTCTGCCTTTTTGCACAGCTTTGTGCTTGATTTGAAAGGGGTGCTAAAAAGTTAGCTTATAGTCAAATAAACCATCTTCTCCGATTGACTGACCATCAAGTTAAAATATGATAAAAGAGCTGAACAAATGTCTGCTTTAAGGCTCACACGTCAAGATTTTAACCATTTGTTTTATTTTAGTGACTTTTATTTTCACACATGGGTGGATAATTTGCTCTTTTTCTTCTTGACATTGATTTCAGATCACTCACAAGGAATGATTTTCAAGGAATCCTGTAAAGAAATTTGACAGATTGACTGATTTGCAGCAGAAAAGTAAGCATTGTGGTTTTTTTCACCACCAAAGAAGGAGCCAACCAACCAAAAACACAACGTTAGTGCAGCATTGGAGAAATGTTTTTATTGTTCCCAGAAATTGTACAAATACATCGCACACTGAGCCGGATCAATTCAAGATGTCATGAGGAAAAAAGTTAAGTTAATTGTCCTTTTCCTACCAGTTAACATAACTTTAAATCTAATGTATTTCAGTTATAAGTATGTTTTGTGCATCACATATTGTTGAGACTGATGGCACCTATAAAAAAGTAGATTTAGAAACTAATGTAGCTTTCTTAAAGAGAAATGCCACATTAACGGCCTTTGAGGATTAACATGCAAGTTATAAGAAAAAAGCTTAAAATGATTTGAATGCTTTTTTTGTTTCGCTCAGTCTTGGTGCCTAAATCTAAAAATAAAAGTGACTTAAATTAAGATAAAATAACACCACAGAAATAAAAATTAAAAAAAACTATGGGGAATTTAACCTACTCTCTCCTCTGAAAATGATGAGTGACTCCTAACACCACCACCTTCTTTTTCCTAAAGCACTCTTTGTTGCTGCATGTAAGTGGAGTGAAATTTGAGTCTGTAAGCATAAAACTTTGTGACAGTCATTGCAAACTGCCTACATAAAAACTTCACAAACTGCCATTTAGAAATGAGGCAGCCATTTTTTTGTGTCTATGTGCATGAAAAGAGAGAAAATTTTGATTTTTTTTATGAGTTTATCACACTGAAGGGAGATGTGTTTGAATGACTGTAAGTCTGATCAGGGTTTACCTTTTTCCACTGTCCAATGCATCATCCAGAAATGCAATGCAGCGTTGTATACTGTGTTACTTAAGATTTATATATGACCTAATTATTTAAATACTTAATCCAAATTCAATTTGAAAAAAACCCAAAAACAAATAGTATTCTCCCCCTTTTTTTAAGTATATTGTGGTAAAACTATACAGTCAGCACAGAAGACAGTCCAGCAATTTCCAGTTTGGTCTCGCTGCACCTCAAAACTTAGAGTGCTGTGAAAAAGTATTTGTGCCCTTCCCGATTTCTTAGTTTTTAGAAATCAGTCATGAATCAACCACATTTTTTTGGAAAGCTGGGTTCAATTTCACACCCCCAGACCTATCGAATCAAGAAATCACTTAATTAACATGTCTGACAAAGTAAAGTGGGCCAAAAGAACTAAAGATACAGATGAGAAATAAAATCATTGACATCTATCAGTCTGGACAGGGTTACACAGGGTTGTCACTCCTTCATTAGCACTTGCTGGTTTTCATCTCAGCTCTAACTTAACCGGCGTCCCAAATCCTGCTCGTCTGGCTGCCCAGTTGTCCAATCAGTCCATTCAGCTGTCAGCTTTGCTGACACACTGGACTCACTCACTGACTGACTCGTTTCCTGGCCGGCAGAGTTGTTGTGTCAGACTAGATTTATGTCTGTGGTGATAACTCATTTCAGACATACTGAGTTCCCCATGGGGGAGCAATAAAACCACTCACTGTGCTAACCTGTTTTACCCTGAATTCAGTGGAAACACTTCGAGCCTTTGTTGCTGTTTACATTTTCATTTTTGGACCCCGGCTGATGTTTACTGAATACAACATTCCCATAAGCCCAAATTAATCACTGCTGACGCTGCAGCAGATATCGGATTCTTATAAGAAGATGGGATTTAGTCTATCCTAGCATTACTGAAGCTTACATGACTGACTTCCAAGATACAAAATCAGTGACCGCTGAAGCAGAAACATATCTTAAAATATTATATAGCATGTTATAACTTTCAATGTCTCTTGGAAATCTTGTTATCCAACTCTCTGGCCTGTTTTAATGAAATAAGAACACGCAGTATTTCATCTTCTACTCTCTAATAAATTTTGCACATAGTTTGGTCCAGGAACAGTTGGAATTTGTTTTACTAAATTTAATGCAATTTAAAGATCATGACTGAAGACAAGCAGTATTAGAAGCAGGTGAGAGGATAATCAGTGAGTCTGCAGTTGCTTTTTACAGGATCAGCAGCCCCGAGTTCTCGACTTTCAAGGACAGAAAGACAAAGGATGCAGCCTTTTAAGTGCTTAAGAGACACTCAGTCGAGACAAAACCACAGCTGTAAAGACAAAAGAAGAACCCAGAGGTCTCATAAATCACTTTTTTTTTTTTAAATGCAGCTCTCACACCCGCTTTCAACAACAACGACAACCACTTCCTTCAAGACGACCACATGAACCAATAACAAGCTGGAAGGAGGCTTCTTTAAAAGAAAGAGAGAGATGTTTGTGTCCGTTGTCCACAGAGGGTAAACCGAGGCAGGAACGCTGGAGAAGTTTCACACTTAAAGTTATGAAACATAACTTTAAGTGTCAAGGATCCAAAATCATAAAAACGGCATGCAGACACAGATAGAGTCCCTGTGAGTCCCCCTCTTCTTGTTGGCTTTAATTTTTTAACTGATTAAAATACATACCATTGGTGTGGTTTGCACAGCACTTGAGCCTTTTGGTAGTAGTTAGACCATCTCTTATATGGAAAATCTACGGTCTTAATCACAGCATCAGAATCAGAAAAAAATGTGACTGCAGTTATAGATGTTGGTGCCAAAACATACCGAAAGTCAATTCATAATCCCCGCTGTCGTTGTTACACAAGCAACAGCATCACTGTCTGCACGTGTTGTGCTTTGGTGCCATTTTGGCTCATCAGGCACAAACCAAAGACAGTTTCTCAGATACGTCAATGTGGGAGGCGCTCCTAGATGCCACACTTCTTCTGACCACCAACACCTACCATTAAGTCAAGAATTTCTCAAGTGCAAGCATTAACTGTTGTGTTGATTTACCGTTTTGGATAAGCACTGACCAAATCATCAACCGTAAACACAGTTTTAACCTGTGAGGGAACAACAGCTTCCACTGTTGGTAGAAGATATGCACGCCAAGACTTCCACTAGTCACTGTTTACAAAAACAGACTAATTAAAGAATAAAAACCTAAATCGGCCGGTGGTTTCAAGCTGGTGTTTATGCAAATGCAGTCCTCCTTTTGCTACACACATGAATGCTTTGCTATCATCCACCAAAGCCTGCTCAAATATTACTGACCAGTTGAACTCTGACAACAAGTAAAATACCAAAAATCCTTCTACAGCTTTCACATGTTCATATTCAGATATTTATTTATGGAGTTAAGTGTGAGATTTGTTTATTTGCTCCCAGCTGATTCACCACTCATCTTCTCCCGTACCTGTTCTTACATTTTAGTCAAGCACTTATCTGCAGTATCACACACCCACCCACACCCACACACCCACACACACACACACACACACACACACACACACACACACACTTTCAGACAACAAGTTACTTTTTGCACAACACTCAGTATTTTGCATATTTCCATTGCACTGTCTTGTGTTTGTATTGTCCTGTTCTGTCTAATGTTTCACTGTCTTGTCTTGTTTTTTTGCCATTTTTGCACATTGCACTTTGAAATATTGAAGATATTTCAATATTTGAAATATTGAAATATCTTTTAGGGGAACTTTTGCAGTTGCAAAGAGTTATTCTGGGACAGTAATATTAACAGATTCTTTAAAAAAAAAAAAAAAATGACATAATTGTACCAGGCTACTTTCCACCTCAATTACTTACGTATAGCATAACCACTTTTGAGTGATGTGCTGTTGGACTTCTGCACTGCCTCTGAGCTACTCGAATGAAGACTAGCAGGTCATAAATTCCACTTAAATTGTACATATTCACTCTTATGCCCAGCCTCAAAAAGTGGAAGCGCTGCAGCTTTCGCAGACACACCAAACTCCAGCTACAATATTTAGAATGTTTCATATTTTAAAAGTTTATTCTCTGAAAATCAAACCAAAGGCTGTTATTTTTTTTATTTTTTATTTTTTGTCCCTCTTTAGTCTTATTAGCTGCTCTACACTTCAGCATTAGTCTGAAACTTTCTTGGATTTATTTTATTTCCTTTTTCAACACATGGCTCGTGTTTACTCTGTATATACTGTATGTTCTCTACAATCTCACCTCAGAACAGCAAAACACTTGAAATCTGTGTTTATGAAGGACAACGTTATTGTTCATGTGGGTTTTAAAGTTTAACCACATTAAGAATTAATATACTCATGCCATAAGCTTGGGAAAAGCCTCCAAGTGGGTGTATCCTTTGAATTGATGACTAATATATCCTTATAAGAAAGCTTAATGGGTAAAATTTAACTAATATTACAGCTCATAAAGACTTGGAGTGCTTTGGTAATTTGCTTCACTTGGCTTGTTTGGGTGCATATTTTACAACATTAATAAAATATGGCTACATTCTGGTTCAACGTTAGAGTAAGACATGAGAAACTGTGCTTTTGTAACAGACTCTGACCCACTTCAAATACTACAAAAACAGTACAGTAAGACAAACAAAACTAACTCGCTGATTGAGGAAAAAGGTTTTCAGGCCTCTGAATGCAAGTTGATTTTCACATCAGCAAGTTAATGTATGCGCACGAATTTTACAGTAAATTGTCCAGAAAAAACCTATAAAAGCTGTGTCTACTGGACACAGCTTTTATAGTAGTTTTAAAGCAACCACTTCCTTTAATAATATGAAAAACTGTCATTTGATAACAGGTTGTTGGGGCTTTTTACAGAGTCATTACCCAGCTGATGTGAACGATTACCATCGAGCGCAACCAAGCAGGCCTCTAATTGTTCATGTATGGAGCCCCGAGGATGTGACTGATGGATGTCATTAAGTCGAATTTGCGTCAACGGACGTGTAGCGAGCATATTACAGTCCATCTCCCTCAACCCTACACTTTCTCCTCAGAAGGCAGCTAATGGCCCAGAAGGTCCAGGTAGCAATTTAGGCCTCTTAAGTTTTAAATGCTTCCTACTGTAAGGCTGAACTACACACGCACACACACACATGCAAGGGAACGCTAAAAAACTTTTATGATCTTTCTAGATTACATTTTGACTCAAAGATAACGAGGAAAATTGGAAGCAGAGACAATTTTTATCTGGAAATTAGTTTTCTTCCTGTTGCTGACTCGCATTTGTCGATTTAACAACACTTTTTAAAGAGGTTTTTTTTTTATCAAATAAGCAGATATGTAGTTCAAACGAACAAACACAAAAATTCATATATTTTACTCACGGTCTGGTGTAACGCTACTTTCGGCTTCCCTTTTGCCACCAGGGGTCGCCACAGCGTGTAAGGCTTGTTTCATTTTGCGGCAAATAGCCTTCCTGATGCGAGTCCAACATTTTGTCACAGTTTAAATTCTTAAAGGATACCTATAGTGCTATTCTTCTTTCCTGTCATATCTATACTGGTGTAATGGTGGAAAGGATTGAAAGCAATGAAGTTGACATATACTCAGGTAACACTTGTGAGCACGTCTGGATCAAGTTACAGACCCCTAGCCACAAATTTGTCTTGGACCTTAAGCAACTTGTTTGGATGATTTTTTTTTTTTCCTTTTTCAATAAATAGATACAATTATGCAGAAAACTTCACCTCTGATCTTGATCTTGAAGTCAAGGTCACCAGTATTCGAGCTTATCTGAGATTTTGCCTTGTTCTCAAATTATTGTACTCATAAGATTTTTAGAAAACTTGACCTCTGTCCTTGAGGTCAAAGTCAGAGATTCAAACCCGTCTTGGATTTTTAGTAGATACACCTATGTAACTAATTTAAGAATCCTGCATTCCCTCAGTCTTTGTGTTACTGCCTTCACAAATCTGTGTGTCCTCATGGAGCACCCGCAACATCACTTTGCTTTTTACCCCTCAGAATAACCATCACAATGCACCTTTACTAAAACCTCAAGTCTCTGGTATTAATGGAAACAATAATACTGTGTTTCATGCGTGTCTCCTTGTCTGTTCTCCTCCTTCTATCTGATGCACTTGTTCACAGTCCCACTCCCAGATGAGTGATGAGTGACAGAGCTTTCCCTGGGACAAGCACACTTTTGGGATGTGTCCACTTAGAAAAGGAATAAACACATTTTTGTTTCCATCCATCCATTTTCTTTCGCTAGAAGTTGTGCATCCCTGTTGCCAGTTTCATTAAATTTGCATAGCTAGCAGCGCCTAGGTAACATATGGACCACTGTATTCTACCAATGAGATTTTGTCATGAAAGCAAATACAAATCCATGTTTTGATAATATATAGTTTCAAGAGGTCTCTCTTGGATGGGCTGCAACTGTGAGCAGACCCCCGACACATGTAAGGAACACCCTTTGGATAATCCAGCCAAGCCTATGAGCCAAAGACTCAGACTACAGGTTGTTCCTAATGCTCGTTTTTATACAGTTTTATACAGAGTGTTTTTTAACCAACTGTTCAAACCTGCTGTTTGTGAGAAGAAGCCAATGAGAAGAAAGTTGACTTAAAGGAAGTGAGGCTAAAAGGGCTTGTTTCAGACAATCAGAAGTAATGAGGGGCCCAGTGTGAGAAAAATAAGGATTATTCTCAACTGTGAATTGTGAATTTGTGTGCAAAGCTACTTTATTAGAGTCAAAGAACAAAAACAGCATCTAACTGAACTAACAGAAAAGTATAAATACAAAGGTGGCAGAATTTTTAAAAACTTGAAGCATTAGACTCCAAAATGGTGGAAATGGACTTTTCTGTGAAAACTGTTTCTCCTAAATCATTAATTTAGAAATTCTTCAAGAAAAAGCCGCAGAATTGTCACTTGTTTCACACTACAGAGCCCCAAGTAAGAAATACAGAGGTCAAAAAAGACACGAGAAGGATGATATTACAGCCTACTGGGGCAGATGTTAAGCTATTAAAAGAACGAACATTGGATGAGGTGCCACTATTTATCTTAAAAACGAATCTGTTCATGTGAGTGTTTTTTCTGCACACAGATAAGAAAAGAGGAGGACTTTGAAACCTGCGCACTGGAGCAAAGAAGGTAACTGAAGCATAAATCATGAACAGGTCATTTGGTTCACAAACAAATCTAGTTTTACAACCGAGAGCGTTCTGGAAAATATATAATAACATTTTATCTTGATAGCTGCTGGAAATTGGTCTGTAATTTTCCTTAACAACCTGCACTGAGCTGCATCTGCGCGCCTTCGGCTGTTCAGAAATGTGTAAGATAAAATCTCAGCCATTTGCCTCATTGAGTATCAGACCAGTTGGATGATTTTCAGAAAGATTGCAGCTGCAGGTTTCATGCAGTGCTGCGTTCAGGTGCTGTGGTGCATGGAGAGTTCTCACAGTCTGACCTGAAAGTCTTCATTCCCAATAAAAATATCCTGTAGACCAGAAAAATGACTGCGAGGCTCCAAACACAAATGATCCATATAAACCTTAAAACGCTCAAAAACAATCAAGATATTCAGCAGAGTTTGAATATTCTTTGCTTCTTTCAACTGCTAACGCTCCAGAGGTGCATTTTTCCTTCTTCACACCCTTTTGGTCCCACATTATAAAAATGGGCTCCACTTCTTAGTTGTGGAATTTATTTGAAACCCATTTGGAAAACCCCGTTAAACTAGCTCGAGCTCCGAGACATCGTGTCTGTGTGTCTGCGTGTGTGATTCGCGAGTGCGGTCATGTTTGCGGGTTATCTCTCATGTATTTGAATTAAATATATGTTCAAAGGCAACTGACTTCTGCAGGGTTTTATAGCACCGTGATTGCATGAGACGGGTTTTATGGGTGAAATTTACAACATGAACAGAACACAACAAAGAGCAGTCAGCGCTGCTGCCGATGAGCACTTTGTTCCTTATGAATGACAAGATTACCCAGCTTTTATCGTCATAACAAGACAAAGCGTGTGTAACAACACTGTGAAAATTTAATGCTCTGTGGCTGTGCTTTGATTAAAATGCTGACTGCTGCATGTTCAGTAGGTAATGTTCAAACTCTAGCTCTGGTGTGAATGAAGGCACGGATAGTTGAAATCACACAGTGACACGGAGGGGATTTCTCATCCAGCAGGCACCTTAAGTAAAAGTCACTTTCTATAATAACTCAGTATGGGGAAGAGTGCTTCCAAAGTACAGTTCTTTTAAAAGTTCATAACTTTATTTAATGTTAGCTTCAAACATAAAAGATCAAAGGCAAGGGAAGTAAATCTGGCAGAGTTGGCAAAAACAAAGTTTTGGTTCTTTGGTTGCTTAGTGTTGTATTTCATATACATTTGATATATCTTGAGCCTTTAGATTTTTTTTTCTGCATTTAAATTATGGTTAGAGTTTGTTTGGTATGGTTGCTCATGTTATTTCTCCCCCATGTTCATCTATGTCAAAGTTGAGTGTTAGGGTCTTCCCTTCAGGTAATTACACACACCGAACGCCTGCGAAAAGATAAACTTGACGTGAAGCTTGTCTCCTTTTTTACTGACTAGGCGTTTATACACTCTGCTTTAATTATTAGTTATTATCCCCAACCGGTCACGGCAGATGGCCGCCCATCCCTCAGCCTGGTTCTGCTGGAGGTTTCTTCCTGTTAAAAGGGAGTTTTTCTGTCGCACTGTCACCAAAGCGCTTACTCATAGGGAGTCATATGATTGTTGTGGTTTTCTGTGTTTATTTTTGTGTTATTTTAGGGTCTTTACCTTACAGTATAAAGTGCTTTGAGGGATTCTGTTGTTGTGATTTGATGCTATATAAATTAAAGTCTATGCACACCAGGAGCATTGCATATTTGTGGAAAATCCATCCTCAAAAACCACAGTATAAGAGCCATACGCTCAGGAAAAATGTGTATTCGCCCAACTCGCTCTGCCATAGTTTGGGTAGAAGACACAAACTTGTCTGCAAGCAATCACCATTTACCCTCTTAAAAAGTGCTACAAACTAGAAATGTAGAAGATTCCCCTTAAATGTAAAAGCTATGCCTTACTGCTACCAACCAACATGTTTGAAAAGGTGCAACTTTTACACCTAAGACCGATATTCTCCAATTTTGGTTGTGTCACACTTTTCACAGTTTACTAAAGAAAACAGTTGTCAGATAATCCACCATCAATCCCTGTCATAATCAGCAGGTATGAGACCCAAACAGAAAACTACCTTTATTAAAGGCAAGATACACCCCCCAAAAAACAAACAAACAAACAAACAAACAAACAAACGCACGTACAAACGCACGTACAAACGCACGTACAAACGCACGCACGCACGCACGCACGCCCTCTACAGGCAGGAAGAAGAGGCAGACACAACAGAGGACAAAGGGACTATTTATACTGACTGACACACTAAGAGAGCTAATCATTGGAATAGGGAACAGGTGGGATGCGAGGGACAGCTGAAGACAATTAAGATAATGCAATAAAAGGATGTAAAACAAAACACACAACACAAGAGCAAAAGGCTTCAAAATAAAACAGGAAATGAATAACTAACAGGCTGAATACAAGGAAACAGAAAAACAGAATAAACACAAGAAAATAAACACAAAGAGGTGGGAAACCATGAAACTCATGAATCAAAAGAGATCTAAGATGTTCAAGTTAAGTTAAAGGCATAAAAATATAAATTTATGTTTATTAATACAAACAAAAAATGTGAAAAATAACAGTAACCATGCAGTACTACAACAATATCGGGCAACAGTTGGCATGAAAACAAAGAATTGCCAGCAGCATGTCCAAAATTTACCCTTTAATTATATTTTCCAGTTATTTGTCTCATGTTTACATGAGTAAACACTGATTCCCAGAAATAGAAACAGCTCAGTCTGAATCTTACAAGCGGAAAGAAAATAAACATTTACTTACCATAAATTTAAAAAAAAAAAACATATCAAAATCCCCTGAGGGTGTTTTAGGATAATTAGCATGAGAACAAGCCATAATTATGTTGAACTAAAAATAGAGTAAAACAAACTTCATTTGCCTTCTCCACTGGCAAATGATGACTCTGTAACTCAATCAAGTCATCATCCATGCACATCAGCTTACAGGTGAATGAGTGGTATTTTTCAACTAAACGGCTTGTCAAACACTCCAGTCAATGCCCCAAACATAATAAACAATATTTGTTTCATTGTCAACACGACCCCCCACATAGCAGAAGTGAATTTAGCTAATTTGTTATTACAGCACATCACAATGGGGGGCAGGGGGGTTAACCTACTGACTTACATTTCTTGGGAGACTTTGGAGCCACATTATTGCACATTTCTCCGTTCTCAAACTCCGTACTTGGAACTGTGTTCCCATTGTGTTTATTTTTATACTGATTTTGGCTCGTCTTTGGTAACGATTTTAAAATCCTTCAATCAGACTGTCACATTTCATGTTCCAGTTGACATGATTTACAGCTATTAATTAAACACAGTATGTCAACATTGTTTATACAGAAATTCTGTGGGCAACACTGGGGATATATTACAAGACAAGGTGTATGATTGTAGTTTCAAGTTAATTAAACACCTGCGGCAGACAAAAGTGCTCATCAAGACTTGAATTTAAACCAAAACATAATAATCAAGCCTCCAACTGCAGATGGAAAATGCTTTTTTTGTTGTTGTTTTTTTATTTGCAATGCAAGTTGGGACAGTTAAGAAGAGTTACTGCATGACTGAAATGCCCCTTAAATCCCCAAGAGTGTCTGTGGGCATGTGGACTACATGGAAAAATAAGAAAGAATGTAAAGAGAAAACAAAGAAGAAGAATAAGGCTGTCATCACGTGCTTTTCATCCATCATCGCTAAAATATGTAATTATCAGTCCGGAAGAGCGGCACTCCTCCTCCTCCTAGTCTCCTCTTTTCCTCTGTGAATGTGTGTGTGTTTGTTTTCTCAGCCGCCTTAAAACCTCTCTTTCACACACACACAAGGACACAATTTCATAAACAGACAACTGTGATCCTCGGATCCTCTGCTGAGCTCCACGCTTTGTCAGAGGGACTTTATTTGTAGGGAGAAAAAAAAAACAAAGTTGCTTCTTCTCTTCCACCTCCCACAATATCCCAAATCCAGTTTTCCTTTTTTCTACCTCCCACATTTAACATTTTTTCTATGCAGTTATTGACTTTCACATCTGCCAGTAGCTGGAAATACCTAGTACAGAAGTATTTAAACCCTCATTTAAGCACATGGGTGTTTTCATGTACTAAAAACATCCTGGTATCATGAAATTTTGTCTGAACATCTTATCGCTAAGAGTTTTTTGCTTTTCATGCAACGTTTCAGATCATCTCACCCTTCTGGTTTCCAGGAATAATTTTAATTTGGATTGTATTAAATTACATAACAACCTTAAAACGTGCTTAAATGAAACCAATTTAAATTTTCAGGTCTCAAAGTCAAGCTAATCTACAGTTTCTTAAGGGGAAAAGTTCATATATGGTGCAATATTTAAGCTAATTCTGCCTACACAATATTGGTGTGCATTTGAAAGCTGTCAGCATCTATCCAATAGATGCTCTGTTGGTTTGAAACCTGGTGACTGTGAAGGCCATTGTCATCTTCAAGAAACCAGTCTGCAATGATTTGAGCTTTTTGATTTGGTGCTGGAAACAGCCATCAGAAGATGGGCACACTGTGATCACAAAGTACAAGGCAGGATGGATGCATGTTTTCATGTTTATACCAGTTTCTGATCTCCTGTTGTCCAGTTTTGGTGAGCTAGTGCAATCTGTAGCCTCAGTTTTTTGTTCTTAGCTGTGACAGCAGTTGTATCTGGTGTGGCCCATCTGCTTCAATGTTCGATGTGTGGTTATTTAAGATCGGCAGATTCTGAAATACTCCGAAATACACCAAAAAATAAAAACATGATACGTGTCACTTAAATCACCTTTCTTCCCCAGTCTGAACTTTTTTTTTTTGCATTTTCTTTATTCAGACATCCCGAAACAGGGATTCTAAATCCATGTATGGGTTTCTTTTGTCTCCAGCTTAAAATAAATAAAAGTACTTAGTTGTTTGATTTCTTTAAACAGGTGTAGGATGCCAGCATTTTTTTTTATTTTTTATTTTTTTTCAAAAATGCTGTGAACTTGTTACCCAAACGTCACCTGATCCAAATCTTCCAAACTGATGGGAAACTCCTTGGAAATCTTGTTTGCTAGAGAGATAAACAAATAAAGTTAGCAGCTATCCATTGTCAAATCAAAAGACTTCAAATCAACATTTTGTTTACATGCCCTCAGTAAGTCAAACACATTGTAACAGAGTCACCTCTCCTCCAGCATCCATGAGATAAGGATTTTCGCGGGTGGCCCGACTCCTGCCGGGAACAGAGCTTATCCGTTAAGGGGATTTAGCAGCGTTTTGTAAACCGGGAACAATGTATAAAAATGGCTGTAATTCCTAAATGGTTAATGTAAAAAAATCACCTTAAATTTAAGCTGAAAGTCTGCACTTCATTCACATATTGATTGGTTTTAAATCCACTGTGTTGGTGTACAGAGGCAAGACAACAACAACAAAATAATGTGGTTTGGCCCAAAAAGTTGATGCATCTGTGCTGGAGATGATTTCTGTGTTTCCTTCTTTATCAGGGTAAAAGTAGAGGACATTTTCAAACGAGGATCCAGGCCAGGGTATCCCCTCTTCAACCCCCTGAGCAGATACGAGCAGCAGCAGCTCCAACATTCGAGTCTAGAGAGGTTCACAGCAGGAGCTTAATTAAAACAAACTGGCAGTGCTGTGGTACACACAGATGTAGGTGAAACAACCGGAGCCGCTAAGTCTCCCGAACTAAATAAACTGGTGCCACAAAATTAGAGCGTGTCCAGACAAATGTGAGGAAAACACTTGCAATCACTGTTTTTGTGGTTTGTGATAAGAATATGTGAAATAAGCTCATTAATATTTTTGTTTGTTTAAACCATTAAAAAAAGGGATAAGTGGAAACAACTGTTTGTGAGTTATGGCAAAGTCTTGATGACCCCACCACCTCCCATTCCCACCATTTATGATAAGCCAAGCTAATTAACTCCTTGGCTGTACTCCAAAGTCATGCATGCCAGGTGAACTGGTGATTCTAAACTGGCCGTGGATGACAAAGTGCTTACAGTTTGAGCCCTGGATGGATGTATGGTTAAATGTGGCTTCTAGTCTAAAGTACTATTACTGGTCACTAGGGAAAAATTGTTTGCCACCAAGTTAGCAAGTAGTTCCTGGAGGTTACGAGGAGTAGCTATGCGAAATTGATGACAAAGCGGGATACGGATTATCACAGTTGTCCGTAGTTTGTGTGGAAGATACCAATGACTTTCCAGTATTGACTTGTACCACTTGACCACTGCAATCAATATGTTTCAAAAGGCACAACTTGTGCTGTGAAGGCAAAATGCCTTAACTACTACGTGGTTTTTGTATGAAGGTAAATAAAATGGAAAATGCGAGAACATTAGATAGAATAAAATGTGTGGAACAAAACTGGGGGTTTTTTTAGGAATTAAAATTTTAAGTTACAAGTCCAAATTTTTTTTATACTTATTTATCTTCATATCACCGACCGGTCTCTAGGTCTGTGCGACTGAGGCCTTAGAAACAGCGTTTTTTAAACTTCAGACAAATTTGCTGAGTTTGTCATGCTGTTGTTTAGTGTATGATGAATGCTCGTGAACATGGCTTTAACAGAGGAAACAAAAATAAAAACTAACTAAAAGACAATAGAATGCAAATTAAATATGGGGCCAGTTTCTCCCTCAGCCTCACTTGAAGGAGAGATTTTAATCTCATGGGTCTTACTGGGCAAATAATAGTAACTGAATGATTTTCTGTTTCTGAGATACCCTTTACATTAGACATACTGATTAAGCCCACTGTTGACATAAGATTCAATGGAAATGGAAATAACTGTTTTCTGACTTCTTTCAAAAATCTTGGATGATTTTTGGTGAGGCCTTTATTAATCAGCCAGTATAGATATATGGAGGGATACAAATTGAGCTGTGGATGTTGCAGATATGTTATCCAGTGCCTTTTTAAGCTTTGTGAAGCACATTTTACATCACCAAGATCTACTCTGGAAGGTGTTACTAAAAAAAAGAGAGAAAAAAAACACCAGTTAAGTTAGAAGAGAAGAACAACGCCGAGAGACACAGACTTTAAATTAATCACTGTGAGCGTAAACACGCACTATCTGTGATAACATACAATATTTGTTTGACTGTGATCTCTCTGGTATGTCAGCGAATGCTGTGTTTGTACCACCGATGACAAATCTGTGCTCCTCCCTCTGTTTGTTTGGCTTTGTTTTGCTTTCATCTACAAACCTCCAGAACAAGACAAGGGCCAGCTGTTCCTACCAGTGGACGAGGACGAGGAGGAGGAGGAGGAGGAGGAGGAGGGCAGGGAAAGTGACCTCGTGCTCTCACCCATAGGTCAGCAGGGAGGTTGTGTTTGTCCCAAAGTGATGGAAAATGGTCAGTTTGTTTTAGAAAAGTCATACTGAAGAAAACAGTGTGAGCATATTTCTAAGTTATTATTAGAATGCGAGAGGTTTAATATAATGAGCGCCTCTCTAACTTGTTTTTATTTGAAAACTGACCTAGAAATCGTGTAAAATCTTAAATATTCCTAATTCCACATAATAACGTCTTGTTTTCTATATCATCAGAATTTGCGATTATTTACAGACTACAATATGGCAGATTGTTGGTGTGGTCACAGACTAAACTGTATTTGGAAAACCTTTTTCATATGTTGTTGCATACTGTTGCACAATTAGCAGAAAAGCAGCACCTTTCCACCCAAACACGAGTTTCCGATCCATGAGCTGCAGAAACGGTCTGTCTCCAAGCTGTAGCGAGCGCCGTGGGGTGATAGACAGTCTGGCGAGAGCCCCGGTGACCGGGAGGCTCAAACTGTGACCAGCATCTGACCACACAGCTACGGGTCAGTCTACACAGAGACAGACAGGCCGACGACGGCCGGGGTTTCCTCCAGAAGACATTAATGATCCAGAGACAAAGAAACGGTCGGGAGAAACCTTTTAACTGTGCGCTGTTAGAGCCACCGCTGTTACATTTAATTTAACCCAATAACAGACAGTGCAAACACACTATCAGTTAATCAGTGATCACCTGCTGAGCAGAATCACAGAGATTATAACGGAGCTGGTCTCATAACCAAAAAATACATGACAACATTGTTAATAAATATATTCCTTATGTTGTGTCATATACGCATTCACTTGTTTTCTCAGGAATCTTAGTATTTAATAATATAATTTTATTTCTCTTTGACTTAATTAACACTTGTGTATGAGCATCATAGATTCTCCTACACAATGACAACGCTTGTTTTTAACACTTGAAAAATATTATTTTTCAAATGCAAGCGTGGAGAAAAGTTACCAGCCTTTTCTTAATGCCTCGTTGATTAGGTGATAGTGAGGTATTTCCCAAATTCCTATGTGCTGGAAACTACAGCAAATCTCTAAGAAAACGGTGCACTGGAGCTAAAATTATACACTTTTGGCCCGTGTCCACATTTACAAACCCATAACTCACAACAGAAATGAGTAGAGCAGGTAAGCTCCTGCTCAGTGCTGCTAAGCATGGAAACTACGGCAGACAGAGGCCTTTCTGTCTAAACTGAGGAGGAAACGCAGGCGTCATGCAGCACCGGGAACTCCTGACAGGCAGGCGACTGCTCTGACCAATTAAAAGGTGAGAGCAGAGGAAGAGCAGGATGTCAGGAGCTGTGCCCGAGCCATCTGGGCTTCCCTGTAACACCGGGATTACTGTAATTCTCTATTTCAGTCAGTTCTACTACAGCTTATTTCAACCGTCTGAGATTTTCCTCAACCACTTTCAAATGTAAACCTCCACTCAGCATGAAATCTAAACTGTGTCATGAAAAGTCGTGAAAGGGAAAATGCAAGAGTTAGCTCGACATCGAAGAGAGGAAAAGACAATGAAACACTCTGAGCCATATGTTATAGAGAAAGTCCAAACAGAATAAAAATGCCATATAAAAGTCACATGAGCGGATGTGCTGATGTTTTGCCTTTTTAACTCTTATTCAGCAGCTGATTATAACAGGGTGTAGCTGAGAGGGATTGGGTTAGATTTAAATAAGAGTCACATGACATATCAGTGATATGTTCATCATCATGGGGAAAAAATGATGGCAATTCCTAATTCCTCAGCCAGAGTAATAGACAGACCAGCACTGAGGCAAACAGCAAATACCTCTGAAAAAACAGAGTGTAGATATCCATGATTCTGGTGGAAGTAAACGCGTCATCACTGAATACAATAAATGGACAGTTTTCTACTTTTACCTTTCTATGTAACTCTACTTTTAACAAAAATATCTAGGAAACTAGGAGGAACATTTCTCAGCTGCTCCAACTTTTGGAAAGTAAAACTGAAAAAACTAACAGTGACATACACAAGCTGTTACTTTATCAAGATCATCCTTCTCTTTTCCGAGAAATGCACTTTACATACGCAGAAAAAGCGGCAATCGGGCAGTTGTTAAACTTGCTTATTGAAATTCTGTAGTTGTGTGACCATTAACCACTTGTTGGCCTTTTTGAATGTGTGACAGTCATGGATATAATGTAGACACACAGTGCTAAAGACCGGCGACAACCGTCTGTCATGAATGAAAACACGAGGCAGTTGTTGAGAAAATGTTTTTACTGATTTAGTTTAGACTAGTATGACCAAACCAGTTTCCCACAGTGCACTGAAATAAAATTAGGGAAAATACAGTTAGATGAAATAAAATATTTTGGTTTATCTGGGTTTTATTTCCCCACACTACTGGCCTAAGGGAGTCAGCCCAAAACTGCACTCGGCCTATGTTCAGGTTTGTCTTGGATGTGGTATTCAAATGACTCCCTCTGTCATGTATGTAAATATGAAGGACAATATAAAGCAGTCCAGTAACACCCATTACTTGTGTCATTTTAATATAATGACACAGGCTGTGGCATGAGTGTGGGGGGTTCGTGCAGATGCCGGTGTGTTGCAAATGTCCTTTAAGGCTGGAAGCTGCACCATCATCGCTGTAAATGTGCCCAGTCACTGCTGTGTCATCAAATTTTATGACAATGACGAAAGCAGATGAATGCAGAAGTTGTGGCAGAGTCACTGGATTGAATTTCAATGCGTAACAGGTGTATTTTAATTAAGTAACCACTGAGTATACTAAACAATAATAAAGCTGGTCTAAATTGAGAGTAAAATGCTACTAATGTTTGCACATCTGTGCAACAATGGCAGATATATAACCTCTGAGGAGATTTGCATGAGCAAGTTTATCATTTCCCATATCCGGTCCAGAACATAATTAAAACTAGAGTAAGACTATTAAGGATCTTACACAGATTAAAAGTTCATCTTAAATATCATTAAATGATGAGAAAACACTGAACACAGAGATCAGTGGCAGAAATGTGAATTATGCTGTGAGAAAAGGAACTTATTAAAAACTCTCCTTTCTCCAGTTAGTGGACTTCAAACAGTGCAGTGCTGTGAGGTCTGGCATGTCCAGCAGTAATCTCAGTGTTGATGGTGTACGTTTTTTTGACAGAGGAGACAACAGAGAGGCTTGCGGTCGTCTTTTGATGAGGCCAGATGAGACCTTCAGCCACATTCCTCGTCAGTCTCCTGGGCTGCCGCTCGCCACATTACTGTCTGCTGTCCAAACAAACAAGGCCAGCCTCAGAGGGCCTCCTGAGCCGTGCCAAGCCCAGCCGGGACAAACCGCCCACCTCCGACGCTCTGAAAATATAGACTCTCCACTTTTAACTCCAGTAACAAGAAGCTTTTTCAATAATAAAACAAAGTCGTTCCACACAGTCTGGCACAAGCTGTTGTCACTTATGATGTCTAGACGTCAACAACCTGTCAGTGGAAATGTGTGTGTTCTTGAACAACATGCATTTAAAAGTTGCCAGTCACTAATTATTTGTTTTTGCACTAAGCAAAATGTGGACCAGTTGCTAAGACCTTTGCCAACCAGTGGCCTGCCAAAGCTGTGGAAATACTATAGTTTCACAAGCTGTGTCATCTGAAACCAAAACTCGGATACAAATATGAAGAATGGTTAACTAGCTCTAATCTCAAAGCCAATTTATTAACCATAATATGAGAAAAAAGTGAACAAAAGAAAACTAGGTGCTAACCTAAGGATAGCTATAACACAGTTGAACCAAAGTAAATGAAAACCAACTTGGGTGCTGGAAAGGCACCAGCCTTCCAGGATAAGAGAGAGCGCCATCTTGCAATGAAACCAGCTTATATAGACTCCCAAGCAGGTGAAGTCACTCCTTTATTTAGGAGAAACCGTTAATTAGGACCTGAAAAACAGTAAGTGGTGGACATGAGCTTTCTCTGAAGTGTGGCTCTGGCCTCTGTCGTTTGAGAGGTGCTCAGAGCCGCTACTCCACCACATCAAAGGGAGCCAGTTGAAGTGGTTCGGGCATCTATCCCTTCTAGGTGAGGCGATCCGGGCATGTCCTCCCAGGAGGAGGTCGCGGGGTAGACCCAGGATGTGCTGGAGAGGATATATCTCTCAGCTGGCCTGGGAACAACTCAGTCTTCCCACAGATGAGGTGAAGGAGGTGAATTAAGTATATATGTATACGACAGGTGATGGCGAAACATGGTTTGTGCTATTGTGCACCAATGGATGAATCTATTAATGTAAATGGACTATTGTGGGTTTGAGTTTGAGTTTATTTAGCCTCAATATGGACATTTTTCCTCATATATTGCATAAATACAACTGAGGATAAGGTTTTTTTTATGGCTGCCCCACAGTGGCACTTTAAAACAGGTTTTTAAAAGCCAAGTAAAACTTAAATTCAGCTCCTAAAATATATATCTAACAGAAAGCAGGTGGTGTTTTTGCATGCAGGTCTGTGTGTGGGCTGTTGTTTTATACTGTACGTATAACAGAGGCTGAACACAGCTCATAAACACAAGCCACAGGATCCTGATTCAACACAAAGCTTCACCCGAGCGGTTTTTCGTGGTGTCCTGTCAGCCACTTCTTTAAAAAGCAACTGTAAAGTCAGATCTGAGAAGTGAAAACTGAAAATTTTGGACTTGAAGGATTCGATCATTAGAGAGGATTTTAGGATATCCACTGCTGGAATTGAAATATAAAGAAATCTGTCCATAGTAGAGTCTGTGGAAGTCACCTGATTGCTGTTGACTTTTCCTTTTACAGTGCAAACTGTATCCTTCCTCATGCAAATGAACCTCCCCCTCTTTCTTTCCAGCTCTTCTCTTTAGCTAGCTTTGAATCTCAAATGACTGAATTTTACATGTTATACAAATTATGACATTTACATGTAACCAGGCACAGGCTCGACAAACATATATACATTAAATCAGAGTCCTATTGAAAGAGAGACAAAACAGGTATGGGTAAAATATACTTTATGTTATCAGAGCCAGTTTGAGCTGATAGTAAAATGTCTAAAAACCACAGTGTCTGCTGACCTTCCTTTAATGCCACAGTTTTAATTTGTAGACAAAAGACAAAACAATATTTTTAGACTTTTTTTTCAAGCTTTCACTTTGTTCACTTTGTTTTGTCTTCTCCAGTCTAGTCGACTATTGTAAGTTAACACGATAGCTACCGGGTGTGTAAATAAAAGTAGCGTTGCATAATGAATTTTAGCCCGTATGATGAAGAAAACTGAACCAGTCAGGAACTTCTGCTGCCTGCTTTGTCAGGAGGAGGCAGTCTGGGCAAACAGTAAGTTAAATAATGAAATAATAAGTTATATTTGTTCTGTGTGTCATTAAAACCCATCTGGGGTGGACATTAAATAAATACAAATCAACTCAGTTCCTGGCATTTGTGTGAAACGATGCCATCTCACAACATTTATTTGACATTGTTTTCTGAGTGGGCCTGAATCTGAAAGTCTTTATCATGGCTGTCAGAGCAGATTGACACATAACCTTTAAAAGAATCTATCAGGATGCCAGGCTGCGACCGCTGTATGTTATTATGTGTGCGTGCCTTTGTATTTGCATCCCTGTGACAGACAGAGACGTCAAGTCGTCAAAGAGGACAATGCGTCTGGCGCGGAGCTGAACTCGGGGAGATGGAGACAAAGAGATGGTGTGACAGGTTGGAGGAGGTGACAGAGAACTAAAGGCCAATGGGTGAATCTGTTTATGCTGCCACCTGCCCCCTCGCTGTCTGAAAAACTGACCATTAAGTCAAGGAACGGAATTCCTGGAGATGCGGTCTTTCCTCTTTGCCTTCATATTTATTCTCCTAGTGATTTTCATTGAACCATGAGCTAGACTGCACAATGCCTTCCCAGTGAAATTAAGTTAAAGTCATCTATTTTGGAGCCTGAAGGCTCAGACACAGATACCTGCTGATTAGTGTAAAGTTCGTCTAAAATATGACAACACCAGGACTTATTAGGCAAAACCTTTGTTAGATTAACCCCAAAACTGCCAAAAGATTTTCCACAAGGCACCAACAATACCTCCGTACACTTCTCATGAAGGGAGTCGTGAGCTACACAGACCGAGCTGTAAACAAGTTTATCTCTGCTTTATATTCGGGTATGTTAAATCTCGCAAACCGCTTGTTCAGCAGACGTTATTAGTTGCTAATCAACTTTGAATGAGCCACATGTCTCTCTTGACTGTCTTCCAGTGCTTTGTCCTCGCCATCATCCAGTGATCCAGTGTCCAGCCCTGACCGGCCTTGTACGTCTCCCCTGCGCCACGGGGGTTGCATTATGGGCCGGTGGGGGTGTCACTCAACCCTCTGTGAGGAGAAAAGGGAGGGAGGTGATTTAGCATTAGGTCATCCCTACCCCTCCTGCTCGCTCTCTGAGGCTCGCTGACAGGTCTCATCATACAGGGGGACCTGCCGGGCAGATTGACAACTCAATGAGCCGACCAGCGCAAGGCTTTCACAAGCACCATTTCATGGCCTCTGTCTTTGTTTAACAAACCCCCTACACCACTCGATATACCCTCCACTACTGCCCCCCAATCTTTGCTTTTCTCCCTGGTTTTCTTCCAAACTGTCTTGCATCTGCTTTGCTGATTGAAGATAGGATAGAGCAGTTCCACTCGACTTAATCTTTACTAACAGTGAAAAGACAACCATTAATAGTAAATATCAACCGGGAGCTTCAGAAATTAACAGTTTATTTCAGTGCCAAAATGTGCTCAAATTCTTTTAAATATCTTAATTTCTTGGACCAAGCGTTGAATCAAAGAGCAGGATGCAGAAAATGACTTATAATACACAAAATCTCAGCAAACTACACAATCAAGAGTTGAGCTACCAAGATTTGCAAACTGGTACATCTTAGGCCCCTTAAAGGTTCTTATCTATGTCATATAAATTAGCTATATCATGTTGCCTAGCAACTACCTGCTAACATGCTAAAATGACCCACTTGTAGCATCTATCTACCGATAACACATTATTAAAGCATCATATAATTTTAATATCTTGAAAATAACGTCTCATTTCAGTCCATAAAACTTTCATCATGCTTGCTGCCGAGCAACCACCTAACAACGGGCTAAAATCACAGATCAAACAATACCGTAGCATGGTGTGTACCACAGAAGAAGCTACGCTTGTTTAGCTGCTGACACAGAAAGTTGGATATGCATGCAACAGAACATAATTGAAACATCCATAGTTACAAAAAAAAATAGCAGGCGATGAAAGCATTAGACCTGAGTGGAGGGAAGAGGACCATCATTTTTATATCATTTCCATTATTATTTGACCTTTAATTGGTCCACTTATGAAAACTTCACTGTGGTTATTTGACATGAGAATTCACAAGTGATGGGGGGATCTGACACTGCAGGGAAACCGCACCCTGTAAGCATCCTCTGCTTTATTGTTTATTTACTTCTAAATTAGGTCATGTTTTACTAAATTAATAGCATGTTGCATCTGGTAAGACTTGACACTAGGGATTGAGACCATTAGCTCATTGGGAAATTGTCAACTTAAGTATTGAATCAAGGTAGGATTGTTTTCTCATGGATTTCAATACAGGCTTCTTTTGGTGACAGAGGAGTCGCCCCCTGTTGGCCAGCTCAGTAAATATAATGAATGCCAACGTCTTCAGGTTTTCTCTAAATTGCTTTAAATCTCCTCTATCTTTAGAGAATTAATGAATGGTAATGAGAGCACAGGTATTTCCTACTTGCTGGGCATGAATGTCTCACCTACTACACATCCACCCACTACCCTGTGCTTCTTGCTCAACACTGAGGTGCAGGATTGACTGAAGTACATGTGACTGCTCAGGACACCAGGCTGAGCAGTGGATGCAAGGTGAGGCTTGAGCAAAGGAAGCATGCAGGGAGGGGAGGGAGTGAAGAAAGGAGAAAAAGTAGGAGGCTTGGAGGGGAGGGGATACCGTTCCGCTTTGGTGCCTTTCAATATACCGGCCACAAAAACCGGCTCGCTCCATATACCTCATCTTTGCATGTGAAAGGACGGCTCCATTGTCCAGGCCTAACTGCACATTTAACCTGTCTGGAGTGAAAGAAAGGGGAAATTTCTCCCCCTGTCTCTCCCCTCAAACCCACTCTCGTCTTAACAAACCAATTAGCCGTGCATTTCTCCCGCAAAGACGACTTATTTACACTTGGGCTAAATAGTGAGTGAACAACCAGCTCACGGATGTTTAATTTTTAGCCAGAGGGAAGAAGCAAGGCCGTTTCCTTTTTTTTCTCTCGTGTGTGTGCCTAATTTGGGCCTTGAGGAAAGATGCAGATTTGATGTCTGAATCAGGGACTCAATGCCGAGTTTGACGGCGATGTCTGTCTTTTCACCAAATTTGGGCTTTTTCAGTTTGCAATATGTTGTTTTTAACTCTGTGAAAGAGAAACGTTTATATTTTCATTTTGCTGTTATCACTTTTTGAAGCTCTTCTGTATAGTGCTGTATGATACTCCAAACTATGGTATCGATCTAATACCAAGTACTGCCAATACCATTACCAATACCTTTCACTCATAAAGGCAGCTTATGTATTAAAGATCAGTGTGTCATTATTCATGAGATGAATCATCAGTTTTCAAATTCTAAACACACTTTAATGACCACTAAATCACTGTGATTTTTTTTTTAAAATTCCACAATAATGCATTAACTTAACAAAACACACTTTTCAGCTCTTCGTGTATTGTGTAACTGGGGTTTTTTTGGAGACCTGGAATGTAAATGTGCCTCTCTCTAAAACACTTTGGGTCCGCTTCTGATGTTATCAATCTCTTTATTTTCAAAATAAAATTAACACAATTCAGTCAACTACATACTGAGCTTAGAGGATAGTAACAAAGCATCAATCCCATCTCGCTAGTATCAATCTAATACCAATACCAACTTTGGTATATACTGTTGTCGATACTGTTGATATTTGGATAAATCTGCCCAGCTCTAGCTTTGCATAGTTTTTGTTCAAAGTTTCATACTAAAAGCTACTCAGACAAAACCCAGTACCAACTGTATTTTGTATTGTCAGTGCTAATATTGAATTTTCAAACTATTCTCATAGACAGTAGCTTTTTTAAAACTTTACAAGTCACCAATATGTGCATAAGTTTTGATGTACATGTGCACATCATTTTGTAGACCCAGCCATAAATTTCATTAACATATGAATAAATCTGATATTTTAAAAAACAGAGAAAAATAGACATTGTTGTTCATTGTGGTCTAATGACACATTTGTCGTCTAAATCCTAAGGCTCTTATAGGTTTAATCTAAACACGGCATGATCAGTTTATCAATTTCTGTCCTTAAATAGGGGCTCCGTTTTGTTTGGGTTTTTTTTTTTTTCACTAGAGGAGACAAAATGATCCCAAGCTACTCTGCAGCCGTGCCCACTGAGAGTCCCAGCTCATGCTGAGAGGCAGAGTGGGGATCATTTTTTCTGCCAAAGCCCCTGGCTGTGTTTTGAGTTTTTAAAAGGAGGATTGTTTGGCTCTGAAAGCACACTGACGCAATCCGACTCAAAGCCAAGCAGGCTGTGTGTGTCTTACAGGTGCCACATTAAGCAGTTATTAGGGAGCTGATGGCTTATAATTAAACATCACTAAATCACTTGTTAATGCTTTATAGATCAGCATTGTCATTTTGCAAGGTTCTAAAAGAAAAAATCCACTCAGATAATGTATTTTTGCATTATTCCAATATTGTTGCATGTTTGAAAGTAATTTATTTGAGCCACAGTCTTTTATATTAACAGTTGTTATAACACTTAGTAGAACACTTTGTACTGGGGACACGAAACTGATCAAGTGAGACCTTAATAATGCCTCAGTGAAATCCTGTACTGTGTGCAAAACTACTGCGCATAGTTGTTAGAGCAGGGGTGTCAAATATGAGGCCAGGGGACCAGAATCAGCATAGCAAAAACTCCAGTTCAGCCCACTAGTTGGCTTTGGAAAATGTGAGGAAGGGCATAAATTTAGGTTTTATAGAGTTTCCTACTGATCAAGACCTCCCCCATGGCCATTCCTACTACACCAAAGTAATTAAGTAACAGATGCACACTGTCTTAAAGAAAATTAAAATGTCACAAAAAAGGATTTAAGCAAGTTTGTAAAGCCTCTGACAGTTTTTTCCCCCTAAATAATAGAGAGTAATGTAAAGTAACTTTTCTTTGTTTAAAGGAAACTTTACAAAGCAGCTTTTTGATAAATGTATCAAGTTACCTACTTACTCAAACCCCTCATTACCCTTTAATTTTCCCATGGTTGGATTCCTTCTCATAAGACAGGTGGACAAATAAATATTTTTAATGACTCTATTCAAAAGGATTACCTAATACTTATGACTTTATGTCATAATACCACAGTACGCTACTCGATAAAAAAATTGTTGTTGCCTTAATAAAAAATTGCCTTAAACTTCACAGTTGGTATGTGGTAGTTCTGTTAATGTTCCTGAACAGCCCTCAGACTTATTTGAGAGAATCTTACATGCATTATATTTGCACTACTTGCTTTCACCATCGTCAAATTATAAAACTGGCAATCTAAAAGTTAAAGAACTTTGAAGCAGATTGTCATATATTTCACTAGTCCACCAAACCAGAATCAGTCGAGGTTAAAACGCGGTGAGTGGTCATGGATGTGATTGTCAGTGAGATGCCAGGGATGTGAATGCAGTCCTGAATAGGGAGGCGGCTGCTCCCCTAATGCTCTATCATGAATACGCTTCCTGAAGAGACCTGGTGAGAGGACGCCGTCTCTGTACCTGTGAAGCCGTCAAGCGGCCGACTGGGGTTTGTTTGTGTCTTCAGTTGAGTCAAACCTCAGCAAGGGTTCTCCCAACACAATGTCCAGTACCCGGGCTCTCTGCTTCTGAAGCTCAGCCGAGGGGCCAGCTGTAAGAGCGTCTCAGCCGGGGTCCCGGGGCCAGAGCGGGTCCAAAGGCCTGGTGCTGGGAGTCTCCGACAGGGGCAGCTGCTTCCCAGCGGCCCCTCAACACCCCGCTCATTCTTTTAATTAGACACTTGGAGAATTAACTCCCGCGTAGACGAGATCAGCCTTCACTCCCCTGCAGCCTGAGCAAAGTGGACTGGAAGGAAAATAATGTACACTTGATAAGCTCTTCAGCATTCACAGCTTTAAACTGTTCATTTCAATAAAAAGTGGTGGTGAGTGGTTTTAACTACTTTTAGCATTCTACAGCCAATAGGGTTCATTTTCTCTGGTCAGAGCAGCACGTTTGAACAGGTTTAATTTGATTTGGGGTTTATTTAGTAATGCCTGTGTTTGTCGAATTGTCTGTAGAGCTGGTTGGGAAAGTTAGGAATTCATTCTCTCCTCTATCTACGGTAGAGCTATCATTCCCTATGTGTGGAGAAGAGGGTTGCTCAGATCTAATACAAACCATCCTTCTGGCAATCCTGTCACAACCTGACCTGACTGAACTCACCTGGTAAAGCCAAATTTACCAACCTTAAACACAAAGTTTTATGTTTGCTACCTCACCAGTACAAAAAAACAAAGTACAGCACATGCACTCCACTACTAAGCAAATATTTCAACATTGAGCAATCCTCAGTTGATGGTCTTTTCTTGACTTCTAATCACAAAATGAAAGTGAAAGTTGTGCAAGTTCCCAGAATTGTTCTATATTTTCATTTAATCAACTAGAACTAAACTAAATTTTTAAAATTTTGTTGCTAGAAGAATGTTGACAAAAAGCATACAACACAAGGGAGATTTATCTCCTGACTCATCGCTCTGGGGCCTGGTTCTAATGCTGCTGAACAATCCCCACACTGCACTACACGTGCTGTCCCGGGGATGTACATAAAAACAAATGGTTGAAAGTTCTGTTAAAAAAAATCAAATATATTTAATTTCTTTATATGATCTTTATTTTTTGCCTCCTCCGAGTGGACATTTATTGCACATGGAAACATATAACATCAAGATAACTCTGTTGTTTTCACCGTGTTTGCTGGAATTTATCTACTGTGATGCTTCCCACTAGTTAGTGCAGTTTACATGGGTGGGTTATACAGTAATTGGGATACTTACCTACACAGAGCAAAATGATTTTTTGCACCTGTCAGTAACTACGTTGGGTAGTCACACAGATATTTTCCCAAACAAAGCTTTACCATGCTGAGCTGTGGAGGGAGTTTAATCTGCTGTCACAACAAGGTCATAATGCTTCTGCAGAGCTACATCCTTCCAGGATCATTAGAGATTTAAGAAGCCCCCCTTTTGCAAGCTATCTGCAAATTTGTGAGAGTACCTCAACACAATGGCTACACTGTTTGTCATGGAGAACTGGAAGCAGTGCCTCAGGTGCAAAACATTGTTTTCTTGAAAAAATACAGTGTGTCTATGAGTTTCACTGTTTTCCTGTGGGATGTTGACTTGTTCAATTTGATCACTGTATTTAAAATTGTATTTAGTGGTTTTATTATAAAACTACTGCTATATGAAAGGCTGTATGCTCCCCCCAACCCCCCTCCTTTGAGGCTGAAAAGTGACATCATTGTCAAAGTGTGTAAACTCAGTCACTACCTGTAAAGCTTCTTCAGTATAGGATGATTTTCATTGTTTTAAATCGTCATCCCATTTAGTAAAAACTTGTACCTGGAAAAATGTATCATTTAGAAAAATACTTGCATGCTGTAAAATATCTTGGCCTGGAGAATTAAAAGTAAATGTTGGCTCATGCCTTGTGTTTTTTCTTTTCTAGACTTATTGTGTGTGGACATTTCATCCGCTGCTGTTCCTGCTTCACAATCATTACTGTGAATACAGCGTCTTAATTAGCAGAGACGGGATGCTACTTATGGGGGCAGGTGCAGCTTTTAAATGACTTGACATTTTTTGCAGTGTGCAGGAGGTGGCAGGTTGTGATCTTGCAACCCACATCTCATATACATAATCCAGCAGGCAGGCAGGCAGGCAGGCAGGTCCTGCTTGTGTTGAATGGGGGGATTCTCCCTTCCTCTGGGGACGTTTCAGGGCTGAAAGAGAAACCTCGCCACCCGGCTACCGGGGGACGGTGGGCGCAGTGAGAAAATGAAGACCTCTGCGCCCCTCTAAATCCCCAGGAATTTCTCATTAAGCATAGGTCCCGGTCTGCTGAGGGCCCTCTGGGCCCTCACCCACCCCCCGTGAGGGGTCTCCCTCTCTGGCAAGGAGAATGAAGCTCTCCACTCCACTTTGTGCTGGCTGCCGGCTACCAGGAGCTGTTATTCACCTTTTCTATTCTAACCAGCACAAGGGCTTTCTCCCAATCATGCTTTCAAAGCCCTCAGGACTTCCTCTTCTTTTCATTCAGTTTTTACATAAGTGTGTGTGTGTGTGTGTGTGTGTGTGTGTGTGTGTGTGTGTGTGTGTGTGTGTGTGTGTGTGTGTGTGTGTGTGTGTGTGTCCCAAAAGAGAGAAAGGCATAATTGAATTTGACATTTTTTAATGGTCTCCTGAGATATTTTTGTCTGGAGGCACCAAAGCTGGAATGAAGCGGTCTCTCATTTCAAAGAGTTTTTTTTTCCTTTTTTTTCACACATTTTTCATGAGTACAAGTAGGATTAATGAGGATTATGTATATGAGGAGAGGTAATGAGTTTTGATGAGAGTAGAGAGGATATTTAGTGTAAGATTTCAAAACATCCCACTGAGTCGGGATTTGGCAGCATTAGCTCATGGCTTTTCCTGTTTTTTGTTTCAAGTGACTTTCTCCTCATATTTTTCAGACAATATTTGGCCTGAATTTTCCAAAATAGCGGGCTGACTGGAATGACAGTGCCATGTTTTACACATCATAAAGAGCTACAAATAAGTTTAAGGGGAAAAAAAGTGCCATTTGTTCTTCTGAAAGAGATGCTGTTGCCTCCCCTGTGTGGAGAACAGCTGCTGCTACAACCACAAAACATTCCCAAAAGGACACACAGGGCACACTCACAAGCCACTTCATTAGGTACTGCAGTTCACTGAATATTTTCTTTTTTTTCAGACTCTGCTATATATTAAACCCTCGAGATGGTTGTGTGGGGAAAAAAAATCTTAGTAGATCAGCAGTTTATGAAATACTGCTGAAATATCCCCAACAACCGTGCCACATTCAAAGTCACTTAAATCCCCTTTTTTCCCCCATTCTGATGCTCAGTTTGAACTTCAGCAGGTTTTCCTCATCGTGCTTATGTGCTTAAATCCCCTGAGTTGCTTCTATAGGATTGACTGACTAGACATTTGCACCAACAAGCACTTAAGTTGTACTTAATAAAGTATTAGCTGAGTTTATTTAATGTGTTATCTGTTTATTTGGTTAGCCTTACCAAAGTGCATAACTTAAATAAGATTATAAGGAACATACCTAGATATATTGTATACAGTATATCTTCAGTTCATATAGAAAATTTTTAGAAATTTCGTTTCTAAAATACATTTATGTAGCATCATTTCTGGGCTTGTTTATTCCTATTTTAATCTTTTCATAGTCCTTTTATACTGTGCATAAATCATTTGACCCATCAGGAGTCGCTCTGCTCTATTTCCTGAGCCACTAATTTTGTGTGTATGTGCTGTTGATGTTGATAGCGGACTTTTTTATGCATATAAATCCAAGTTATATAAAGTTAAAACATCTAATTATATTATTTAAGAGTACTGAAAACATAAGCTGTCTCTTCAGTATTTCATTTTAGGACACCAGGAAACAAGAGTCCACTAATGTTTTCTGCTGGACCACTCATCTGGTCACTGCAGTTCATCCATCAGCTGTGCGTGTTTGTGAGTCCGTGGGGAGGTGTTGGAACGATCGACAGAGACTCATTACCTCGACTCTGTCAACATGTGCAACAGGAGAAAAACTCCATATGGTTCCCTCAATGATGGAGAGCCTGTGATGGACTTGAAGGGTGACCCTTCTGGGCTGGTGTCCATATCTGTGGTAAAAATATGATTCAGCATCTGGGGCTGTTGGTCAGCACTGACTCAACTCCAGGTGCTGAGCTTTCTGACAGTTTCATCCTTTAAAAAGAAATGTTTCCTCTGGTGGCGTGTCCTCAGTTTTTCCTCAATGTGTGTTGCTGTTTGGGGTGTTCACATAAAGGTTGTGCAGATAATTTATAATTTTAAAGGTGTAAAAATTTATTTTATCTACATATTATTCGGTGCTTGTAACAGGAGTTAAATGCTTGGGACACAATAAAAACAATGGGAGAAAAGAAAATACAAAAACATCCAAATAAACCTCAAAGGACAGTTTCTGCTGTGAGGATGTAGCAACATGCAGTATGTTGTATAGAGAATGGCTTTTGTTATTTAATTAACACGTATTAGCTTGTGGCTTTCATCTGGGGTCATCATCTAACATGTTACATACACTGTTTTAATTAGCGCTTGCGGAGTTTTAAACCTGCAATCTTTTAATGGTCACAAGGGGGCGATGGCCGTGGTTGCTGAAAGACTTTCAAGATTCAAGATTATTTATTTGTCACATGCATAGTCATACAAGTACAACACACTGTGAAATGTGTCAATAAATAAATAAAAAAAACTAAAAAAGAGCACAATCTGTGCGGAGCGGTCAGGAAGGCGTCTAGACGTGCTGCGCCAACTGCTAACTTTGTGTCCTATAGAAGTCTCTGTAGGGAAAAAGGCCAGCTGCCAACATTTTCGTATTTAGTTGGTGGGCTGAGTCAATTGTCTCATGTGATTCTGATTAAAGAGTTCAGGTGAAGTCCACCAGAAACTGTTGGTCATCTTTGGCATATAATAAAACTCCAAGAACTTAAGCACATAGTGGCTCCACTGGGGAATGAACCTAGGACCTTCTGCGTGTAAAGCAAATGTGATTCCCACTCCACTACAGATCCTCCACAGAACAGACGATACCATCTTTATTGACAGGCTTTACATTATAGTTACGTCATAGTTAAAAAAAAAACTAAAAAAAAAACACAAAATATATAAACCTTAATAAAATAAAATAATATAAAATATTTGTAAAGATATAAAACCATAATATACATAAAATACATAATTACTTAAAAGAAATCAATATATACAAAACAGTTGAACCAGTGCTTCCTTAGACTCGATGAGTTAAGAACTAACTTGCACTTCAGCCTAACAGGCTTTCACAAAGAAGAAGGTTCTGGTTCCACTGGGGATTGAACCCAGGTCCTTCTGCGTGTAAAGCAGATGTGATATCCACTACACTATGGAACCCCCATGGGTGTTGCCCTTCCAGCATACCCTCCAAAATGAGAATGCCAAACTCTTTGGGGACTTTGCATCCTGTTGATGTTTGCAGAGAAGACATCTATCCTTTCCCTCCAGTGTGCATATACATCAATGATGTAAACAAAATCTGGATGAGAACCAGCAGTCTTAAAGCCTAAACAGATGGACTCTATTTCTGCATAGTTTTTGCTCATGCTGGACACAAAGCTAGTACTCCATAGACTCATCTTTAGAACCAACCGGTAGTGGTGTGCGGATCGATATTGAAATATCGATTTTTCTGATACCAGTAATTTATGTTCTAGAATCGATTCTCATATTAAAATATCGATATTTTAGTACTTTGGGGTAAATTTGTAGTTTTTCATTAACAGGAACACAGTGGAAAGAAACTATATCATTCGGATCGTCTAAATTGGAAGGGAATACTTCCTCTTACGCCTTTCATAGTCATATGCAAAATACTGTTGTATAAATGTGTCGCAGCTCCTGGCGTGTGCACTCACAACAATGGGTGAGCATAAACGAAGTCATGTGTGGACGTATTTTACCACCACAAACGGCCAAGAGGCGGTTTGCGATACATGTGGCAAGACAGTGAGATGTTGTGGCAACACCACTAACCTCGTCAAACACCTCAGAGTAAATCATATTACAAAATATGATGAGCTTATGTTGAGGCGAACTGAAGAGGAGGAGAGGGACAGGTGC
>VUQG01022329.1:0-15783 GCA_015106755.1 Etia nguti | reverse complement strand
GCTTCACATAAACATCGTCACGAATTTCCTCTTACTTTTGCTGTTTTGCTTTTCTGCATTATGCGCTTACTTATTACCCACCAGTCTACGGTGTCGGCCGCTGTTTTTATTTATTTATTTTTTTACTTACTTCCGACAGGAGAGCCTCATTTCTGCTGTTCAATACTGAACAAATTTAAACTTTTCAAAATTATGCAAAATTGCAAAATGCTTAGCCAGAGGCTCATGTTTTTGTGTGTTTTATCCTTTGTTACTTTGACACAAAGGCATCTGCTGTGATGCTCACACCTTTGATAAAGTCTCACAAGTATCAGCTTTCTTTTTATAGATATAAAAATATGGATATGTACTGATAAGTGATCAGAATTATAATATTTCTGACTGTCTGAGGCAAAATTTCCCCAATTCGAATCGAATCGGATCCAATCGTGGATCGAATCGATTCGGGACCTTGTGAATCGGAATCGAATCGATTTTAGAAATCAGTGACGATACCCAGCCCTATTTAGGCGTTAAGCATAACAGCTACCATAGTTATGTATGTATTTTGTTGCGCTAACTACTAATCAGTGCACATTTAGCTCGAAGCTTTAGGCTCTGTCCCTATGAGCGCCACGTACTCTAGTCAGGCATTTTGTCACATGATGATGATAAAAATCTATAAAGAACATAAAAATGCAAGACTGTAGATGTTAAGACTGAAAATGAATGCTGTAGGAAATCATTAATCTTGAGTTTTAGCGCTCAGAGTGGTCAGATAACCAACAGTTAATTATTTCAATTCCAAAAATAAATTCTGTTTATTTCTCTGCTGCACATTAGAGCTTTCAAACTTTAAACTGGATGCTTTTAAATAATAAAGGTTTCTGTCCCATAGCCTGATAAGGGAGACATGGAAATCCCTTTGTCAACAAATCAAAGTGAAATTAATTTCTTTGACTGAACAGTTACAGACATAGCAGCAGATTAGGACCAAGTATGAAAACATTTCCACATTTTCTGCATCACCAACTGAATACATGCAAATTCCAGTAAAAATGTAATGCATAATTTGCACTGCTGACATGATTTTATTAAGGTACAACTTAAAAGTTGCACATATAAAGTGTATCCTAACAGCAGAGAATCTATACTTAAATCAGTAAAAACCTGAGAAATCGGGCCACTTTTAGAATAAAACTAAACATAAGCTGCTCCCCACCAGGTTACTGTTCAGCATAAGTTACCATGGTGACTTACCAGGTAAAAAAAGAACTACATAATATGGGAAAAGCTGAATTTGAGCTCAAAATAGCTCACAAATCCATTATTCCCATTTCTTAGTACCTCTCTTTAGGTTTCTCTTTTAACTAAACTGAGCACTACCAAAAGCTTTATGTCATACTTTGTTTACTCTCTAATCATCCTTTTGAAAACAAGGCAACAAAGCAGTGATAGAAAAGAGAAAATTAACTATTTAGAAAGAAACTGCGACTGGAAAAAATACATGTAATACAAAGCAGGCAAAAAAGTGTAAACAATATGTTCTTAAAAAGAGATTACAAGAGACAGAGAGGAGAACCTTTAATATATTCTTGAATACTGCAAAAAAAAAAAAAAATGCTGTCTCTCAGGCAAGACCAATTATCTCTCACTTGTATTTTTCAGTGCTACATCACGCCATCCTGTCCCATGTAACTCATTATAATGCACCACTTATTCATCACGCTAATCATCCACAACTGTCAGAGGCTGAGCCCTCTATTGATTTTCGCCACCGAATCCGCGTTCATCGCCCATCCTACCACCTTTGTGTGCACAGCTGCTTTCTATGAGTATTCAAATGAGCACCCATCCTCAGTGCGCCCACGCTTTCTTCTCTCTTTCCTCCACCTCCTCCTCTCATCCGCCAGTCTACAAGGGAGTGTGTCATTCCCTCTCCCTCTCCCGCTCGCCTTGGATGGAGCTAAAAATAGACCGGGCTGATGTCGAAAGCAAAGGAGACGGGGAGCGAGAGGGGTTGGCCGCTGCATGAGAGGGAAAGTGGCGAAGCAGTTCGATTCCATCACCCAATTTACACGGGAGTTTACAGCCAGTAGATGGACGCAGAACATTTTTAGACCGAGCGAAGATACAGCTGATCCTAATAATACGGTTACACTGCTTGTTTAAGAGCAAAATGTGTTCATCTATAACGACGGCTCCTATTAATCATTATTTTTTAGGTATAAGCTCAAATGTCCACACTAAGTAATTACATTTTCATTTTAAATTATACATTCACTGCCCCACTTCATAACAATGAGGAATGTGTAATGTATAAGCCAGTACACATTAAATGAAACAATTTAAAGGCAGAAATGGAAGAAGGAGAAAAACCATTTATATTCTGAACAGGCCCAAAAGGCTCCCCAAAAATTCAGCTCTTCTGGGCTACAATTTTGAATGGCTCTTGGGAAGGTCTCACATTAATTCAGGTGCTGTGCCCACAGCTTGATAAACCAAAATGTATACTAGGACTTCCCAAAACTGAGGGATTCTATTAAAATTCAGAATCAGAATTATATCAGCTGATTGTATGCTGGAATTTCTCATTTGGGTTCACTATTAAAGAGTAGAACAGTGCATATTTTGTACAATAACCAAGTTGCCGTAACAAGTACATGTGATTAGAGAGTACTGACTAGACTCATTTGGGTTTGGCATTCTAGAATTTGCAGGAGGCTTTCTGCAGGTAAGTCTCTGTAAACATTAAATATCTGTATCTGTGTATTCATTGTGATTTTCATGAATGAACACACACACACACACACACACATACAAGAATGACGTCCTGTGCAGCTGCCCTAAGCATTTTGTTGTTGTCTACTCTAACTGCTGTCATCATCATTTTAGCCTCAGCAGAGATCTATTAAAGAAAATGAATAAATAAAAAGCTAATAGCACACTAAACCTGAGTTGCTGATGTTATGTGAGTTTTAATAATGTTTCTCATTGTGTTAAATTTTATTTATTTGAGCTGGAATTCCCCCAGGGCCAGAATCTGTATATACTTTGCTCACACTGCATGGGTCAGTGTCTGTGACTGTAAGGTGACATGATATTTAGTTTCCCTTACTGATCCTTATTTTGTACAGATTCACTTTTTCTTTGTTCTTTTTAAATGTATTTTAAGAAGTTTTTGGTGCAGTAAAAACAAAATGTTTTTGCCCTGTTGAAACACATTTTTAATATACTTGATATAATTTTGAATTCTTTTATTTATGTGAATATAGTACTAATGTAGAATTAATTTCACTGTTTAGTAAAATTTTTTTTAAATGATTAGTAATTAATATCAAATGAAAAAAAAAGTTTTTGACCACAGTTTTATTTATATATTAAAAAAAATTCTACTTAATTTTTCCATTCAGTCTTATTTGTTTAAAGCCGAGTCACAACAGTTGCCTCAAGGTGCTTTATATTGTAGGGCAGACACAGAGAAAACCCCAATCATCAGACGACCCCCTGTGAGCAAGCACTTGACAACAGTGGGAAGGAAAAACGCCCTTTTAACAGGAAGAAACCACTGGGAGAACCGGCTAAGGGAGGGGCAACCATCTTACACAACTGACAGCTGCTCTAAATAATACGATGTTCTCACATTGTATTATTTGCATATATTCACACTGAATACATGTGTACACGTATTGACACTAAGTACGTGTACACATGTTTTCAATGTGACATGATATTTTAGATAAAGCTTATGTGCAAGTTCAATAAGGAAGATCTATGGCCTCACATCTGTCTGCTTCCAGGTGCTGCCGGCCAAATCTAAGCTTTGTCACTTCCACTTTCCCACGCTGTCAAGCTGTTTGTGTCATCACTGGTGTAGTCCAATCACCCTTCTCCCGGCCTTTCCCGGGCCAATCAGCATTCATGCCACGTACTTTAAATCTCACTGCGCATCTGACTTTATCCTTTGCAGACACCTTTGTGAAACCCACCTCCTCCCCATCTCCACCTCTCATCACTCAAGCTCCATTCAAGCCACCTTCATCTCCAACACCAGCGTCAAGGCTCCAGGGGGTCCTGCTCTTATCCCTATCACAACTGGAATTCCATTCCATTGAGACAGGCCATCGGAGTGTAACCGCCAAACATCTATCTATATTCTGTTCATCAATAAATCATGTTCATTCTTTCTAATGATCTGTCTTTATTGAAATCTTTATATGATATAATACACACCGCACTTGCAAGAAAGACGTAGAACTTAGAACTGAAGTAAAACTTTAAAAAATTGTCAATTTTTTATGGCGCCATTCTATTCCCCTGCAACTTCTAAAAAGAATTCCTTTTTTAAACTTTTCCAGCTATTGTGTTTACAAAGAGCAAGAATAACACACATGCACTAAAAACACTACCAAAAACATAACATAACTTTGGCAAAGATAAATTAATCATACGTGTGCAATACATGGATAAAGCAAAAAAGTCTCTGGGATATGGTAAAAACAGTCTGTAAACTTAATATTTTTATCTTTCCTATGACTCCAAATGAGTGCCTGAGCCCATAAACTCACCAGAGATCCAGTCAGAAGCCATTGTCCTGTAGACGTCCATAGAACCAACCACAACTATCGCCATCTGGTGGTCTTCAGATAGAATGCTGGTTTAAAGCAATGTTTTGATTGGCTTTGTTTTTCTGGCCCAAAAGCTTTGTCTATGTTTTATACTGTCTGTGGTTGACTGATAACTTATCATTCAACCCTCCAAATACGGTCACTTCTGGCTGTAAAAGACAGATATGGCGGTACTGAAAATGCTAACGCTGAAAGTAAAACAGTTTAAAAAGCCAGTGGCAAACATCAAGCCCATGTTTATATAAAGTTAAACACTTTTGTTTTAGAATAAAAAGGAAAATGCCTTTTGAATATTTATTTTATTCACCATTTAAATCCGAGGTATAGAAATTATGTGACAAAATTTGTGAAAAAGCAATAAAGAGACAGCCTTCTCATGTTTGTTCAGCAGCGGATAAGTTCACTACTTAGGCATTACTTCCACCTGCATTTGAGGAGACCACAAGAGTGAAGCTTCAGTAAATTAGTTCTAATCACCTTAAACATCTCTCCATACTTGCATGCTGATTGCTTCTTTCCGCTCATTCTCCCTGAACTGATCCCCAGCTTCCCTCTTATCATTTTCTCTTCTGTGGTTACAGCTAACATCATCGACAAATCAGCTCATTACCACGTTCCGTTAATTAGCCCGCCTTAGATTCCTTCTGCGTGGTTGCTACTTGTTTATGGCAGGTCGAGTGTCAAAGGTTGCTAATTATCGCGGCATGAAGTTGCCTCCATGTTCTGGTCTGTTAGTGCCATCTCTCTTCCCCTCTGCCTACTAGCCTTCTGCTTCATCTTCAGTGTTCACTTTAGCTGTGCGTTCACTTCATTTAGAGAAGAACATGAAAATAGCAGCCTCCTCTCATTTTCAAAGCAAGCACCTGAAAATGATATGATTACACACAGAAGCCTAATGGACTTGGAACAAGGTCAACTCTAAAAGATGGAGCTGAGGTTCATATGAGGGATGTGCATTTTTGAAGCTGAGAACACCTGGATCACATGTCCTTGGCTCAATCTTTAGTTATTTCTCACATGACTTTGAGTAATGCAGATGTGCGGATTTGGTATCTAATCCATTGTACCTCAAATGTCTTCATGATTTATTAAATATTCAACATAGTTTATCAGTGGTTGACTAAGCAGACATCATTTACATGCATGATGCTGGCCCAGGCGGATCTTTTCTTTGAATTTTAATATTATGCAGTTGCTACTGGCAGTTATGCACAAGGTGTCCTTTTGGCAATGAGAGGCTTTAACTCATCATTTTTTAGTGTGGAAGTAAAGTAAAAATCAAATGAAAATACAAAGCAAGTGAGGAAAATGAATGAAACCAAGTGCATACAAAGGTCAGCCAATCTGGTCTCTTATGTGGACTTCTTGGGTCTCCAAATAGGGGGCTGTTTTCTCAGGGCTGACATTGTTGCTGTTGTCACCACATGGTGAGAGGCAGCATCTGCAAAATGGCATTTCGTGACAGGGTGAGAATGTTGAAATGTTGAATGTTGAATGTTAAAAGCCTTCATGCAATGCATTGATTTTCTTACGCTGCATACATGCTGGAAATAAGTCGCTCACTGCACATCGCTTTTAAAACTGACAGTTGGTCTTTTGCAGAGATTCCAGATGCTGGTTGCCTGGGTAAACGTCTTTCATTTTTTTATTAACAGGTTATGTGTTGGTCAATAGCATCAAAGTAAATTGTTTTTCGGTGTGGATAAACTTGGTTATATTCTTATATTAAAGTTTAATAAAAGCATCATTGTGTATATCAGGGGTGTCAAGCTCATTTTAGTAAATGGGCCACATACAGATAACTTTGACATAAACCAGTCAGACTACTAATGCCCATAAAGGGAAACCTTTGTTTATGATGTTTTATAAAAATGTTGACATTTTGTGACCTTGATTTCTAAAACAGAATAAAAATAAATAATAATAATAAAAAATAATTCCTCAATGTTTCCATATTTGGCTAGTCTAAATTCATTGTAGTAAATCAGCATAGCTGGGTGTATAAAGACATAAAAATAAAGACTTACAAAAAAGACTTACAGCAAATTTACTGTACGTAAGGGTCCCAATTTGATGGTGTCTAGTACTGTTTTTGGCGTGGTATAGCAGGCCAAGGGTGATTTCTTTGTTAGTAACAAGGCTGTTAAAATGATGATGACTCAACCCTCTGGACATCCTTTGGACTCTCACAACGTGATCTGTTCTTAACGACAAAATGCAAAGTACAGTTGCAATAGTCACATTTCACAAAGTCATCCAGTGGGCCAGATAAGATGCTTTGATGTGCTGGTTCTGGCCTCCAGGACATATGTTTGACACCGCTGGCATGTGTGTGTAAACTTTTCAAAAGCTAAAATTACGTAAACTAATTAGATTAGTAGTCAGGTGTCTAACCCTAACCCTTTAGACAAGGTTTAAAAGGATAACCAGCAAATGAAGCACTGTTACTTAGCTGAGATGCAAGTAGAGTCCATGCTCTAACACCCTTTGGCCTGTTGACTCAGCACGGTTACCAGAGCAGATTTAAGAGACCTGTTTGGCAAAATAGAAGTTTACTGATGGAATCAACCATCTGGGCATGTAAAGTCATTAATAGAATTTAAATTGGACTCTAATATAAACTGTTAGCTAGTGTAAGGAGGTTAAAACTAGAAGAGTGTTGTCTGGCTATAGAGCACTGCACAACTGAGCTTAATCTTAAGAACTAAGGCAAGCCTGCAACTCTGTAGAAGATAAAATTGTTCTGATCATGACACTATTCCTCATGTATTATACATGTATCTAACATGTATAAAGATTCTTGAATACGTCGCAACCATAAATGTTAAAAAAAAAAATTCCTATGGCAAAATATTTCAAACAGCCTCCCATTCAGGAAATCATCTCACGAATGTCCTCCTCATTAGTGTTGGATCAGACCTATTGTGCAGGACCACAGCAGATGGCTAAAATTACTCTCTGTTGTCATGACTTCCGCAGAACGTTCAGGGGTTCATATACACTTTAAGTAAGTATAGTGCTAAAAAAAGGAAACTAATTAAAAGTTGTGTGTGATTTTGAATCCATCTCTCAATTGGTTGATGATTTTCATTTCTCCTAACTGTTACATCATTTTGTTCTCAACAAATGGCAAAGTGTATGCCACTGAAGATATTCAGCTTGAATATTATCAAGAGCCAATGTGTGATGTAATACCCAATGATGGAGTATTAGGGCCACATTAAGAAAAAAAATATTGTTGATCATTTTGAGAAAAAAATGTCAAAATGTGAAGATTACATTTGTTTTTGTCACAGTGCACGGAAGCAGACTGTGTGGATGGAGAAGTGGATCCAAGTGCAGACACACGAGAACAAAACTTAATCTTAAACTTAAAAAAGAAAGCGAGCCATTTATTCAAGGTTGGTCTTTACAGTACAAAACAAGGGGCAGGAATGAATGAAAACACACAGACTAAATCCACACAGGAGGTGATCAGGGGCAGTGGAAACACATGGGATAAACAGCTGATTATAACAAACATAATGACGCCACAGGGAAAGTGAAACTAAACACAATGAACATTGGACACCAGACCTGTTCAAAATAAAACAGGAAACATAAGGGGACGCAGACATCAGGCTAAGACACTCCTACTCAACATGAGGGACCGACAAGGGAAACTTAAACACAGGGGGTGATGACACAAAGAGATCTAAGAAACAATGAACTTAAACGGCAACCTAGGTAAAATAGAATGAGCTTAGATAACCTAATGAACTTAAACATAAACCATAAACATCAAAATATATTAAAACTCAAAACATACATCCTCTTTATTGCACGAGGGTGTAACCATCGATAACCTTACATCTGCCCATTACCAGCCATTTCCACTTCACTAACTCCGAGGGTATAGCAGCTGTGGCAGTTTGTCTTGAAACAAAAACTGGAATCTCCACATTGCAACTTCGACTTTACTCTTGAAATTTCGCCTTTATTCTCAAAATGATCAATAATATTTTTTTTCTTAATATGGTCCTAGAACTACTTCATAATATGCAGATATGCTATATGGACAAAAGTACTGGGCCACCTACACATTACACCTACAGGAGCTGCTCTGCATGGAAACCTTTACTGTGAAGTTCCTGGCACTCAGTCTTTGGGCTGATGTTAATACCTGAGGAGGAATGGAAATCTTTGTAACTGAGTTGCTGTGGTTCCTAATTGCTTCTACTTTGCAAACACTTGCAGTTAATCGTGGGATTTATAGCCGGACCAGTGAAACTTCATGTTAAATGTGCAAAATTACAGAAAAAGTGACACAGACTTTCCTGTAGTGGAAGAATATAATGTTTTTGTTACTTTACTGTGGACTCCTTAATAGTAGAAAAACATGAACTTTTGTGTAATATGAATGGCAATGGTTGTTAGCAGTCTTTATCAATAGAAAAAACTGTAAAACTTATAAAATACAGTTAAAAGTTAAAAATCTGTGCACTCGTTCACATTTTGTTTGACACTCCTGACCTAGGACGTCTATCTACTTGGGTATTTTGGTAGATCATTTTTTATGTGTTTTGGCCTTTAGTACATGCATAGAGAACTTTTTTCCAGAGTTCCAAAACAGATTTCATATTGCAACATCAAAAGTGTGTGCCCATATGTCCTCTACTGATATCAGACAATGCACCGTGTTAATATCTGTAGGCCAACACTTCTAAATGAGTAGATTATATCACCCCCTGCTGCTTTTTGATCCTTCTTTGATCTTTTTTTAGAGATATTTTTCAAAACAAATGTGTGAAGCAATGTACATGTGTACATATGGACATAGCCCTCATCAGCAAAATTATCAGTGAATTTACTCACTTGGGACAGGTATGTGTATGGATGCATGGATGGGCCAGGTGGCCTATATTTCCTCATCAGATGGTGAGAGTCTGTGCGGACCCTTGTGTACCTGCCAATTCTATCGTCCAGAAAGAGTTGCAATGCAGCAATTGTGTATGCATCCTAGATGTTGGACTTAAATTAAGTATGACTTGAATGACCACTAGGTCATCATATCTTAATTAGGCACACCTGTCAGTCAAACTGGCCATGCCATTTTTTTTTCTGAGGCAAACATATTTATCCCTCAAGTTGTCCATTTTGTACATTCCCTGATGTTCAGTTTTGGCCATCTTCCTCCAGGAAGCTGCTGACTTCACTGAGTTTTTACCGGCCTATCGAGATAGCTGTGGGCTGCACTAGTTGCACTTCGAAGGAGATGCACACTAGGTTATGGCCTTGCTTATATCGTAGGATTTCAGAAAAGTTTGGAGTTACGACTTGTGGGACTTAAGCTTTGACTCCGTGTAATATGAGAACTGACTCCATCTTGGAGCCAGTCTACATTGGCAACTCTAGGAACTTCAGTTTTTAGCCATCTTTGTCAGCCTGTAGTAGAATACCTGTTAGTAAAATAATTAACCAGCAGGTCTTTTCATGAATGTGCAATGTCCATCTGTGGCACTGCAACTCTTCTCCTGTGATCTGTTGGGGGCTGTTACTGAAAGTCTAAATAGTCTATTACAACCATTACTGTAAAAAAGTAATCTATCTATCCATCCATCCATCCGTCCATTACTTGTTACTTTTTAAAGATGTAATGCATTAAGTTGTTTATTGACTCCCTGTAGAAAATTAAAGGCAAGACTAAGATGGTTTCGACATGTAGAGAAGAGTGACAGTAGATATACTGGACAAGGCAGAAGGAAAAGGGAGACTAGAGAGAAAATTCACGGATGAACACGCAGACATTGGTGTGACAGAAATTGACGCTAAGGAGAGTGTGAGATGGAGTCAGATCATCCGCTGTGGAGACCCCCTAAAGGGAGCAGCCGAAAGAAGAAGAAGAAAGTAATTTGTTGGCTCCAGAACATGGCTGGAGACACGCTGTCACAGTTTTTGTTCCTATCTGCCAAGTTTCCTTAAACTCATTTATCCCAGTCTGTTACACCTTGTACTCACCCGTCCCCTCACTGCTGATGGAAACTGACCACATATTGCAGCTTTGGTACTAACAGTCACATTTGTACAGTCAGCTATCCCCCATGACTCTATTTCATTGGGATGTAAGCAAAAAAAGAAAAACTCAGTTAAATAATCAGATCAGTCCCTTCAGTCTGGAACAGCCCTGGTGCTCCAGGTGCAACATGAAACCTCAAGCCACCTAGTCCTTTGTTTCACCCACTGATTGACTCATAATGGCTTTACTTTCATACTGTATATTGAAGGGTTGAACACTATGAAAAAGCTGAAACAGAATGTATTGGACGTTTTCACGTCCTGGGACAAAAGTTGGTTGTTTCAGACATCCTAAATAAAACACAGTGAGTCTGATCTTAAATTTTTAGAGCAGAGAATCCAGATCCACCAAAAACTGGCAACATCCAATTTCAAAACACTCAACTGATAACGGTGAAAAAGCTGATCTCAAGGCTTTAGAATGTGACTTCAAAAACCATGAGTGGCATCACAATTTGATAACCACAGGTGTATAGGTTTTCACCCATAAACTGAGTCAAGAATCAATGCTTTAATCAATGATAATCAATCATAAAAATCAATTCTTATTATGAAGCAGTTGTCCATTGAGTTTTAAAATATTGTAAAGTCAGGTTTTTTAGAATTTGAGTCTGGGGGGATTGACTCAAGTACAACCTCATGGTTATCATCTCATTTCTGTTCTTCCTGTGTTTCTCCAGTTGGTTTCCTGTGTTCAGTTAATTGGGTTAATTGATTCTATGTTTCATTAAGGCGAGGTTATTAAGGTTTCATTGAATCTTTTTATTTTCCTACTTAATTCCAGTCTCCTGTTTTCAGCATTTGGGTCCACATAAAAGCTTTGTAACTTTGGGACACATTCTCATTGAAATGACAGTAAGTGACACCTAATGATCACAGATGGAGAATGAGAACATCAGCAGAAAACTAAAGCTAGTGTCTTTATGGAAAGAACAAAACAGCCGTGAGTGATCAGAAAAATCTAATTTATTTTTTTTTTAAGTGTAAATATGTTGCTGTTAATTTTTTTTTCCCTGAATGATCAAAGATGCACTTGGCGAGTTTTTATGAGTCATTCATCATGGAGTATCTGCCACCGGGGGGACATGAATGCATAATTACCTGAATAACAAAGCATGTTCAGGGTTTGTGTACTGTGGAAAACTGATAAAGGTCACCAGGAAACCGCTGCACTTCAGACAGATAAGTGTAAAATATGAGTGATGTGCAGCCAAGTGATAATGTCAGGTTCAGCATCATAATACTGCTAATAGGATTTGGGTAGCTCAAGCTGTAAAAAAACGGATTCAGCCAGTAATCCTGTACAGGGATCACAGAAAAACACTTTGGTTTCCTGATTATTGAATAATAAATTTTGTTTGTCTAAAAGGGAAAGGTTTCAGGAGATCTGTTCTTGTCAGTGGAGGCTGGTGACAGAGTAAAATCCACCATCATGTCATTTTGAACTAGAAGTATACACGTCCCCTCCTTTTAACATTCATTGTAAAATTAGGTAATAAATCAGTGGCTGGCTAGATTTATTAAAAATCTTTACTGAGGACTCTGGAAAGAAATGACATGAATAATATGTGCATAATGATTGACTAGATGCCTATCAGTCAAACAGACTGACAGCCTCCAGTACTTACTGGCATTTCACTTGCTGCTCATGTTGCAAGATTACCTTGATAGCTGCTCTAAGGAGCAAGATAGAAGTAAAAGCTGGCTGGCCATGGAAGTGAAACTATGATACCTACTGTGCAGCCCCTGCAGAAGTTAACTGCCCACAGCACTCTCTGGTCCTTGGAAGACCAAAGGAAAGAACCTGCTTGGTTCTGTATTTGTCCTACTCAGTAAACAAGAGGAGTTTCTCTGTAGTGAAGTGAAACCATGTGCTAAAGACATCTCAACCATGTCATTTCTGCTTCTGCTGCTTTTTTGATCTTTAACTATTTTTTTCACTTCCTTCTCTTCACAGCAATCACCTTTTCCTCTTCAGGCTCACTCTTCAGCCAATCACAATTCAACCTATTTTCTATTCTTTATTTGTATAGCACCAAATCAAAAGCACTTTATATCGTAAGGTTAAGACTCGACAATAATACAAAGAAAACAGAGACAACCCCAACAATCATACGACCCTTATGATCAAGCGCTTTGGCAACAGTGGGAAGGGAAAACGTTGGTTTGGAGGAAGTAATTACTGAAATTATCTCGGAAAGATCAATTGGAAAACGAGTCTAAATATATATCAGTGGTACTGAAAGAAGCTGTACATAATGTTACATCTGTAAGATGGTTATGAGTAATTGTTTCTCTAATGGTTAAAATTTTATTTGTGAAGAAATTAATGAAGTCATTACAAGTTAATGTTAAAGGAATGGTTGGCTCAACAGCCTGGCTACAGTGCTGAAGAGAAACCTAGGGCGGTGCTTATTTTCTAAGATGTTCTAGCCTCACGGAGGGCTTTTTTATGGAGTAGCAAACTGGCTTTAAAAGGATAAATGACGATCTTCTAGATTAGTGAGACCCCATTTCCTGTCCAGCTGACCAGTTATCTGCTTTAAAGCATGTGAAGATTAAATCTGAATTAAGATGTTATTATAACTTTTTAATAAATTGGATACACAGATAAGCTACACAAAAACATCACTGTGTAACAGAAACAGGAAGTGATACTCTACAGCAGAGTGAGCCAACACCAAGTGAGAGCTCCACCTATTTGACTGTCATCAATCCGTCTTTGTTTTGCCTATTCCGGGTAAGCCATTCCCAGGCCATCTGAGAGATATAGTCTTTCTAGGACATGCCTGGAACACCTCGCCTAGGAGGTATGAACCACCTCAACTGACTCCTCTCTATTCGGAGGACTGTTGGTGTATAATGATGACACTGGACCCAGCACGTTCTGGTGAAGTTTTCCAACTTTACTTCGTTAACCCGGAAGTTCCCCCCCACACAGCCTTATGGGTACAGTAGTCTTCCGCTACACCTCCTCCTTTTAGCTAAAGACATACTTCATAACGACTCAAACAGCTCACAAGAACAGAAATGCGGAGCATCATCAAACGTGAAAATTATACACATCCCTCATTTGTTCACTTACATTTAAACGAAACACATTATTGTAAACATCTCTGACAGCCCAACCCAGCTTTGAATAGGGCATGCATGGATAACTACAGAAACTTACACATCCAATCTTTCAGGAGGTCTCACCACTCGACCAGATCTGGTAACAGTCCCTGTTGGTCTAAGATGGCTCCTATTTCTCCTCAGAAAACCCCCGTCTGTCTCTACCACATAAGATCTGGGGGTATTGGCTGGTCGAACTACTGCTCCAGTGGTTCCTTCAGTAGTAATCCACACTTTCTGTCCTGACGATAGTTCCGGAAGCGGTCTGACTCTATGTCTGCGGTTGTAGTGTTTTGCCTGCTCACACCTCCCCTCCTCATCCTTAATGCGAAAAGCCTGTAAGTCGGGCCACTTTGGCACCAGCTTCGCCGCAGCTTGTGGCAGTGAGGTACGCAGGTGTCTCCCCATAAGCAACTGCGCCGGTGAGAGCCCATGTTCCAGTGGGATGGGCTTCTACGCTAGCAGTGCTCTGTTGAAGTCACAGTCCTTTTTCCGCTAGTCTTTAATGGTACGAAAACCGCGTTCTGCCTCCCCGTTGGCTTGGGGGTACCTGGGGCTGCTCGTTTCATGTGTGAACTGGTACTCTTTAGCAAAGTGCTTGAACTGTTGTGATGAAAATTGCGGCCCGTTATCCGATACCACAGTCTCGGCAACTCCATGTCTTGCAAAGGCCTCTTTTATCGCATTAATAGTGACCTCTGCTGATGTGTGTCTCAGTTCAGCTATCTCAATGTACCTCGAGAAAAAATCAATAATCAGCAGGAAATGTTTCTTTGACCACTCGAACAGATCCATGCCAACTTTTTGCCATGGGCGGTCGGGGACAGGAGTTGCCAGCATTGGTTCACGGTACTGTAACCTGTGTTTTTGACATGTTTCGCACCTGTCTACCATCTGACCTATTTGGGTAGAGATGCCCGGCCACCACACCGACTCTTTTGCTCTGGCCCTGCATTTTGAAACGCCCTGGTGGCCTTCATGCAAACGTGACAAAACCTCTGCTCTCATTTGAGGTGGTATCACAAGTCTCTCCCCTTTCATAAGAAGACCATGCACCACATTGAAGTCCATTCTGTATTGCCAGTACCCCCTTAACTCTGGATCTAGTTTACCTTTTTCTGGCCAGCCTGTCCCACATTGACTCACCACCTTTCTACACAGGTCATCCATTTCCTGCGCCAACTTAATCTCCTCCAGCCTTTTGTCTGTGGCTGGGAGATGGGAAACTACACAGTCCACGAAAACCTCCACCTCTTTTTCCAGCTGAAGATCCCCAGCAGAAGGAGGCCCCGCCAGCAGTGCTCTTGAGAGGGCATCAGCGGTGACGAGGTTCTTCCCTGGAACATGGACAATGGTGAAAGAAAAGCGCAGCAGCCTGAGGCGGAATCTCAGGATGCGTGGAGGTAGGTCGTCCAGGCCTCTTGTGCTCAGAAGAGGGACCAGGGGTTTGTGATCGGTGATCAGAGTGAACTGTAGTCCCATGAGGTAAGAAGACAGCCTTTCACACGCCCACGTTACAGCGAGCGCCTCCTTTTCTATTTGCGCGTAGTGTCTGTCTGTGTCTGTGAGACTTCTGGAGATGTATGTGACTGGTCGCCAGGAGTTGTCAGACTGTTTCTGAGTGAGAACAGCTCCGATACCGTATGGCGATGCATCTGCAGCGACCCGTGTATCTGCTGTGTTAGAGTACTGAGTGAGCACTGCTGGAGAGCTTAATATCCCCTTTAGTCTCTGAAACGCTGTTTCCTGTGGCTCCGCCCATATCCACTCGTTTCTGTCTTTTAGCAGTTCCTTTAATGGTGTGGTGATTGTGGCTAGTTGTGGCATGAACTTGGCAAGATAGTTGGCCATGCCCATGAGACGGCGCACATCTTCCACACTCTGAGGCTGTGGCAGCTGCTGGATTGCTGTTACCTTATTGGGATCAGCCTCAATGCCGTTTGCTGACACTTTGTGTCCCACAAAGATTATTTGACTTTTAGCAAACTCACACTTCTCATTCAGAGTG
>VUQG01022328.1:0-17567 GCA_015106755.1 Etia nguti | reverse complement strand
CACACAAAGAGCAGAAGAGAAATGTGCATGACATTTCCTCCACAGTTATTTTGAAATTAAGCCAAACTTTGACATTTAATGATTGATTTTGTTGGTTCATTTATGAGTTTTCTGGCCGTCTCTGTGTAGAGACATTTAAGTGTGTAATATATGTACGAGGTGTATAGTACGCATGCTCACACATTTAACATTACAGTAATTGATCTGAATTCTGCTAATTCAGCACTGTAGAGAGATCTTAAACTGGGCAGGTGAAAAAACTCCAGTCAGAGTCTTAACACCCCTGGGCTTTGAATGAAGCTGCAGATTTTACGAACAGCACCTGAAACGATTTTCTTCTTAAATTTACGGTTAAATTTCAAGAAGGAAAATGTTCCCATCCTGAAGTTTACATTCAGCGGGCTCTTTGTTAGGGGTACACTTGCTGGTACTTCTTTGCATTCAGAACTGCTTTAGTTCTTCACAGTTCAGATTCAATGAGGTGCTGGAAACTTTCCTCAAGGATTTTGGTCCATGTTGACATGACAGCGTCACTCATCTGCTGATGACCGTCTCCCGCTCCACCAAATCCCATAGGTCCTCTGCTGGACTGAGATCTGTGATTCTGTCTGAGTGCAGTGAACTCAGCATGATGTTCAATGTTGAGATTATTTGAATTTGTGACATGGTGCGTTATCCTGCTCAGAAGATGATACACTGTGGTCATGAAGGGATGGACCTGGTCAGTGACAGTACTCAGGTACGTGGGCGTCAGTGTGCATGGGACTGACAGCTGGCACATTGGGAAAGGCTCCATCAGTGCTGAAAGGTATAAACAGGTTTGAGAGCTCCCTAGGAGCAGAGTCCGGCCTCTGAACCGGCCCGCCTGTCTTCCTGACCTCTGACCAACTGACAACATCTGGAACGTCATGAAAGCAACAAGAGGACGAAGCAGAGCCAGGACTGCTGAGCAGCTGGAATCCTCCATCAGACCATCACAGACTGATGTTAGAGAGCAAACATGGACCTGTCCTACTTTTACAGATGTGTCGCTGCCATCAGATTTACAAGGAGCTCATATTTTTATCACAATGGTTCATTTTCACAGTTTCGACATTTGATATGTTTCTATGTTCTATTATGAATAAAATCTGAATTTATGAGATTTGGGCATCAAACTATTTTTGAACTGTGCTTGTAATTACAGGTTGATGGCAGCTGGAAACCTCCCCTCGGTCAGCTGTGTTTAATATCTCCCAGCTGCCTGTTGATGTGTGGTTGTACACACATATTGTAAAAAGTCCTCATACAAAACCTGAGATATTTAAGACTTTTCATTGCTGTAAACTTTTTTCCAGGCTCGTCAGTTCCCTCTCTAGTTTTCCTCAAACTTGCTTCAGATGTTTCAAAGGAGGAAACACTCACATCCAGTTTGGTCCATGAGCTCCTGGGCGTTTGGGATTTTGTTCCTGGTGGAGCTGCTGGAGGCCATCCTGCTGCTGGTGTCACTTCTTAAACCGCCCCGAGACTTTCAGCTGCTGCAGTTCAAGCTCGGTGACTTTATCTCTGTCTGCGCTCTGCTCTGACCGAGGCGTACGCTCGCTCCCACCGCTGACATACAGACCAACCAATCACTGCTCGCCAAGAACCATACTCTGACCAATGGGAGGTCCATAAACACATCCACTGTACGTCTGTGCTCTGAGAGATAACTGCTGCAGGAGATAAAGCGCAAATTTAGTTTGAAACGATTGAGGATTATTTCAAAGTAATGTGACGGCTTTAAAATGACCCAAAATGATGTGGTTTACTGGGTTTGTGCTCGGCCTCACTGTTATCACGCCTCCCCTCCTGCAGCTGCATAGATGTCCTCCCCCTGGAGTCCAGTTCCACAAAGACAGTAGTGCTTTCCAAACTCTCGACACACTAAAGGGCCCACCGAAATGTCACGGGACACCAGCACAGTGGATTTTATATCAAACCACCAACATGTGATTGAAATGAAGACTCTTAGTTTTAATTCATGTGGTTTAACCAAAGTACTGCATTAAATGTTTATGAATTACAGACATTTTTATACACAGTCAGAGGCACAAAAGCTACTGACAAACAGTTTCATGGCTCTCACAGTTCACGTCTGTTGTTTCACACAATCCAACAAACAGTCTTTCTGCTTTAAACCCTGAACTCGGTTTGAGTAAGCCAACTTTCTCCCAGAGGGGATGTTTGGTTTACAAGTATTTCCTGAAGGGGTGGGGCTGTGGGGGGTGGGGGGCTGTTGCATACAAAGCACTGATATGTACAGCAGGAAGAAACAGTTATTTCATAGGGTTTTGTTTGGCTGTCACAAAAACATAATCTAGGAACCACCACCAGACTTCACAAAGACTTTTGTCCTAACCAGGACCCTGAAAAAAACGAGTACAAATGGTGACGAGTAACCGTTGCTGCTCAGATGTGCTTACAGTGGCAGATAATGTTGGTGTAATTTTTGTGTCACGGTATCAAATGGAAGCAAGTCTGTAAGAAGTGTGATGGAGAGAAAGACCCTGCTCTGTGATGCTGACACTGAGTCTGCAGGAAGGTGTCGGTCTGGTCCAACCTAACTCTGTGAAAGCTGCTTCAGAGCTTTCAGGGAAACGGGCTGCTCTGATCTTCAAATAAACACGTCATTCCATTACTGAACACTAGATGGAGCAGTTTCCACATATATGTGCACAGCAAGAGCACGCTCACATCCACTGAGTGGCTGGACTTTCTCCTCATGCAGGTCATCAGTCTGCAGATTCGGGTTTCTTTTAGAGTGCATGCTGAGACTGTGTGATAAGGAGTATTAGATACATTTTATGACACCCTGTAATGTAACTGTAGGCAGATTTGATTTCAGGTAATATGTGTAAACGACACTAAGCTCAGCTCAAAGAAAAGTGTCTGAAAGTCGAAAAGGAACTCTGCAGACGCCCCGTCATGACCTCACCTGATCTCACCTGACCTGACCCCTTGCATCTCCCCTGAGTGAAAACTCTTTAACTTGATTTTAATCTTGGTGATTAGAGGATGTGAGGGATGAAGATTGTGCTGATGCGTTACTGAGGAGAAGCCACGGGGCAGCTGCTGCCACAGGCGATCTTTGCGTTTAAGCTCGTACCCTGAGTGACTTCTGACTTTCAGACAGTTTTTTTTCTCATGTTTTTTGAGCTTTTAAAATCAGAGTTCCAATTGTGAAGGAGAAGTGAAACACTCATCAGAGAGACACGGGCAGAAATATTCTTGGAAGACCTCACGTTGCACTCACAGGAAAGGTGACAGAATCAGTCGTGTTCAGAATGAAAGAGAGAGCTGAGTTTCAACTGTCAGCTGAAGCGATTGCAGGGAAAGTACAGTAATCGGATGTGTGAAGGTGTGGGGCTTTCCTCTGAACATATCAGAACAGCAGACAGACCTGAAGGAGTCCACACTGAACATCTGAGCACGTGGGAAAAAAGCTTATCAAAGATAAGTCGATAACATGTGGTGCTTCACAGATGGTCCTGCTGCCTCCTAGTGGCCCTAAAAGCAGCTTTAAGTGTGTTTGTCTGTGGCGCATTTAGATGCTATTATCAGCGGTGCAGCACTCTGATGGTTTATCAGAAGTAATTCAGCTTCTCCCTCCGGACACAGTTAAGCCTTTTTTGGCCAGCTGTCAGAGAGTTTGCAGTCTTTCCTGGCAACACATAAAGTTGACTTATCAGTTCTGTTTATCAGTTGTTGCTTTCTGTCTGTCAAAAGGTGTGAACTGCAGAATATGCACGAACTATAAATCCTGTCCCGTCACATGCCCGATGTGTCGGTTTGGTTAAACTTGTCTTGGCAAAGACGTTCTCACTAAACCCCCCCGGTGTCACTCAGAAGCACTGCAGTCAGATTCAGGAATAAAACCCTGACGTGATCATATTAATGATGAATTTCAAACACAGTCCAAGGCTTTATCCTTCAGTAAGGTAACCAGTGATGTACTCGCCCAACAGACTCAGTAATCGCACTTCTGCTTCAGTGCTTCCTCCATTGTCGGAGCGATTTGTGAAAGCCTTCCTCGGCTCCCACCAAATTCAGAAAGCACATCGGTCCTGTTCCAGCCTTCCTGGACTGGTGCCCACTCAGCTCTACGGCTGGGTTTATTGTGCCTGCAGCGCAGATGAACTCTCATGGTGGCTCATGTGACCTGTGCAGTGTTTTCACGTCACTCTCAGGCAGTCATTACTTTCTAAACAGGGACTGTAAGAACTTAAAATATACATAAATCCATATAAAACATAGACATACGCCTGATAGAACATAAATAACATCACTGCATAGATCTGTGCATTGGTCCTTTTCACTCTGTTTATTTAGCTCAGACCACTTCATCCACTTTAATGTAGAATACTGACGCAATTAAACGCAGGGGGCGACTCGTGTGGGTTCAAAAACTCTCAAAGTTGTACAGCCTCCTGAGACCCAGCCTATTCATCCATGTCCTCTGTGATGGACATTTGTTTTTGGTATATCTTTTGACCTATTTGCGCTGCCCTACTAACTCGTGATGTGCTTAATAGAGGACATCCTGGGCTTTTCGGTGATATCTCATGTGTTTGGGCCTCATTTAGCTCCAAAGAGGAAGGAAACCACAACAAAAGTTCAACTGGAAGATACTTTTTTCCTTGGTTCTCAGGAGGATAGAAGTTTGTGGGAAAGCGTCAGCTCCTTCATCACAGTCCTGTTAAAGTCAGAAAGGATGAATATTCATTAGATGCTTACTGACTGATGACTTGTGAGTGATCATTTTCACTCTTAAAAGCTTATGTTGTAGATTTATCATGTACTTATAGAACCAATTCACTCTGTAATATATATTTTACGTCCATCCCGAGCCTGTCCAACTCCAGCATTACCTTATAAGAACAAAAAGTTAGCAAATTTTCTCCTATTTACAGGATGTGCTTTCTGAGATGTGTGCCATTGTAATAAAAATGGTTTCATCAGGGCATCGAGCCAGCCAACGATCTCCATTTCCCATAATCCGCGCCCTTTCTTCGTCTGTTGCTCTTTGAGATTTGGTTTTTCCAAGCTTGGAAATGAAAGCACAGGTATGTTGGGTATGTGGTGACAAGCGACACGTGGGCGAGTACTTGGATGACAGACTAAACAATAGGCTGCATGCCGCAGCAGTCACAGGGAACTCGTAAGTGCCCTTTTACCACTTTTTCACCTGCCAACACAGTTACAGGAAAGGCAACAAAACAGTGACTAACAAAATCACAAAGAAACGCAAAACCTCCACAAAATGACTCAAAATCACAAACAGTTACTAAAAACCCCACAAAACTAGACAAAATGAATACATTCAGAGTAACAATGACCAGGAAATGACTCAAGATGACATAAAAATCACTAACATGAATTCAAAACTACAAAAAGGGTTTAAAAAGCCACAAACTACCACGTGGGACTAAATATCTCAGGGACACAAAATGAACAGAAAGAGACATGAAACCACTAAAAAGTGATGCACAAAGACCAAGAGGCACAAAAAGCCTAAAACAACAAGTCAATAAACACATTAGGAAAAAACTGTCACCAATCAGATGGAAAAAAAGCTGAAAAGAGACACATGATGACATAATGAAAACAACAACAAAGCTATAAAAACAGAAGCAAAACCAGCAGAAAATCACTTAAAACCACATAAACAGAAGCAAAACATGACCAAGCATCTGCCTTTGTGCTTATAAAATCAAGGTGCTAGTTTAGGTGGATAGTGTAGTGGTAAGACACTACACACCTTTGGAGCAAGTAGTTGCAAGTTCAATTCCCACCCGGTATCCAGTAAGGGTCCTGGCTAAAACCCCCCCATGCTAAAAACCAAGCCCTGGAATGGTGCGGCTACACCTGCAGCCTGTCTGCAGCACAAACACAAAGCATTTCACTGCATGTTGTACTCTGTATGATTGCGTATGTGACAAATAAAGGTTGTTTAGGTAAGTGTAGCAGAGGCCAGTCCCCATAGACTCCCATGTTAAAGCTTTACATGTTTAACGCCTAATACAGAAACTGTTTGGTCTCTGTGGACGGTTCAATCCTTCGTGTCAACTCTATCTGGATTTTAGTTAGGGGGGGTGGCTGCTTTGACCGACAGGTGCATGCCGTTACTTGTAAAGTTTATGGATGCAGGAAGTTTGATAGTTCCTGCTGGTCAAATACGGTGGCTTTAAAAAACCAACACGGCGGTCCAACAGCAAAACTTTGAAACATCCCCGCTACGTCCATCTTTTATATACAGTCTATGCGGTTGCAACACAGCCAACGGTGGAAAATATTTGACCCAACCTAGAAAACTTGCAGAGTGTGATTGATGATCTGCCTGACATAACGGTTGTCTGAGATGAAAGCTGCCTGGAGGTTTCAGAAACAGTAACTAAGGGTTTGTCTTTGCAGATGAAATTCGATGCAGATTTTTTATTGTAATGGTTGCGTCATACTGGACGATCGCCAACGCTGTCAGCACGCATCACCAGCATGACGCTGGCTTTTTCCCCCTCCTGTCCTGCAGGACGTGTGCAGCGTGCTGCGAAAGGCTGCGCGCTCTGGCTGCTCATGATCAAACACAAAATCACCGCGAGGATTTGTGAGTGTACGACGGGCCAATCAGACACCTCGACTTTTGTTTATAACATAGGAGCAGTGGTTCAAAGGTAGACAAAATACAGATCGAGCTGCAGTGGAAGTAAACTCCTGGAAGGACATGAAGTCTGACCCCGCCCACTCCGGTTGACTGACAGGTGTGGATGGATTTTTGAGGAACAGGCCAACAGAGCCACAGCTCTGCTCTGCTGTGCCTCACTGGGCTTTTGTCCTGACTGTCACAAACAATGAAACCGAAAGCATGTCAGCGTGTGTGTGTGTGTTGGCAGAATTCCAGCAGGAAATGAATGAAGTTTTCCTGCTTGAGTGAACTTTGACCCTGTTTAACTCCCTCGACTGCCCACCGGCAGTTAGTGCACAGAAGCTGCCGAGAATCAAAAACAGGTAAAAATCCAGTGAATATTAAAATAGAAGCAGATTTAATGACACTCTGCAGATGGCTGTTCCTCGGCTCGTCTTCTCATTACCTTGCACACCTGAGGTTTGCTTTTAGCCTCAGGTATTAAACAGGTGTAACCTCACACAGCAGCAGGAGCCAAACTGCTCACTGTTGGAGGCTCCAGCTGTGAGTCAGTCCCCACAAAGCTCCATGTTAAAACTTAGCCAGTAAATCACTGATATGAATGCTTCTATACAAGCTCCAAAGAACAGCATAGCAGGGGTCAAAATGCAAACCCTGAGGCCTAAAACCATCCATGCTCTCGCCAAACAAATCAATTTAAATGAAACAGAGCAGAAAAACTATTCTTGGAGTCTTATACGGTCATTAAAGTCTAAATGCTTGATCCTCAGGGGAGCAGGAATGTGATTTCCTGCTTTTCAAATGCATGAATATTTTGCACTGATGGTCTTTTTGTTCTCAGTGAGCTGTTTTCAGGACCGCTGATGTGCTCGTGCAGGTTAAAGTTTGTAAAGGAATCAGTGTAACAGGCAGGATGTTGGGTCTCATTACAGGCCGGCGTGGGCTCAGTGGGATGTTCCTCCTCCTCCTCTCCGTCTGTCTGTCTCCTGGTAGAAGCTGGACCGCCGAGCGTCACCTCTCATTTGTCTGCAGAAACAAGGGCACAGTTATATAATTACATTCCTCACATACTTTTCTCCAAGGAAAGAAAATTGAAAGTTTTAAGAAGAATATTTTCAGCTCCAGCAGTCACACTGGGAGCTGACCAGTAGAACCAGTCCTGCAGTCTGATCCAATAACCTGTGTTTGCTCCTTTGGTGGGACTGAACAGTGATACAGGTGAAGCAGATTCTGGTACTCTACGTGGCGATGAGGTTTGGGATGAGACCCGGCTCTGATCGTACATCAGCAGCAGGGCACATGAGGGTTGGTGTGTAGGTCATGTACAGTAGTAATACATATGTGTGTGTGGTATCGGTGGTATCATAATCAGAGCGAGGCCGGAGTGAGAGTGCGGTATTTCCCCGCTGCCTGTTTCCGTCTCTGCATAGGAAGCAGCTGCACTGAACTGACTTCATGTTTACACAAGAAAACAATCAGATTTGTGACTCACACGGAGCTCCGCCCATTCACTTCCTGTATCACCTGTGCACTCATACATAAATGAAAAAATGCATAATTGAATTTGATGACAGCAACACATCTCATAAAAGGTGGGACTGAAACAACAAAACGCTGGAAAAATGGCTCTAAAAAGAACGAGCTGGAGGAACATTTGGTAACTAACGAGTTTAATTAACAGCAGATCAGTAGCATGAGTTTCTCAGGAGGTAAATGGCCTGTATTTGTATAGCGCTTTACTTAGTCCCTAAGGACCCCAAAGTGCGTTACACACAACATTCAGTCATTCACCCATTCACACACACATTCATACACTGGTGATGGCAAGCTACAATGTAGCCACAGCTGCCCTGGGGCGCACTGACAGAGGCGAGGTTCACCTGCTTTTTTACTTTTTAGTTTGAATTTTGAACACGTTTTGCCCGTGACTTAAATTTAAGCACGTAAAGCCAGTTTTGCAGCCAACTGTGTCTTTCACCGCTTCTTCTTCTGGCTGCTATCTTTGGAAGTTTTGTAGAGTAGATCCTCTGCCGCCATCTCCCTATCACCCTCTCATCACACCAAGTCTCTGCGTAGATATAGATAGAATAGTTTATTTGGAACATGTAAATAGAACTAAAATCACAAGAGGAAAGAAAAAGTGTGGTGCCTGTGTTTTTGACTTTTGCTGCCATGATGCCAGGTTTCTTTTGGAAATTAGATTTTTAATCTCAGTGAGATTTTTACCTGGATAAATAAAGGATTAATAATAAAAACTTAAAAACATCAAGTTTTCATGAATATCTTTATGTCTACACAATGTTTATGCTCCAAAAGTAGTAGGATGGTAGTGAAGTGTCCTCCTTCACTACATCCATGAAAAAAGGATGTTGAATATGGATCAGGATCGGGTCCATATTTAACATCCCCTGACCTCTGCACGTCGAAACCATCTCATCCTTGATTCTCTGACTCCAAACTACCCAAACTGAGCTGCCCCTTTAATTTTTAATGCTGTCCATCACGCTCATTCCCAATGAAAATCATAATATCTGTCTTTCTGTCAGCGCCACCGTCTCCAAACCACACATGACAGCAGGTTTCACTATCATCTCATAAACCTTCCCTTTTAATCCTGCTGCCATCCTTCTGCCACCTCTGACACTCGTCTCTACCCACTCCACCCTGCCTGTTACTTTGGATGATCATGCACCTTCAATGCCTCCACTCCTTGGTGCTTCACCGTTACACCGTTACACCAAATCACAAAAACATTTGTCTCAATGTGTTTTGTTTTGTGAGGTAAAGACTCTACCGTAATACACTGAGGAAGATTTGGGCTCTAACACGAGGCTGTGTTGCAATAAGTTGTTAATTTAGAAAAAATTTGCTTCTCTTGAGAACTGAAGCTTGTTAGAATAAAATGCAGAAAGCTGCTGTTGACTGTAAATGATGTAACAGCAAGGTAAAAGCAGTCCTGCCAGAAATAAATATGATGATATCGTCTGCATACGTGTAACCACCTGCTGCAAGACGAGAAGGAAAGTTATTAAATAGGAATGAAAAGACATGGACCCAGTACAACACATTAGGGGATCCCTGTTACGTCTTACCACCAAACTGACACAAAGTGCTGAAAGAGGATAACAAGAACTGTAAAGCTGCAGAGACAGAGAAATCTCAAGATTCGTCACAGATACCTTTCACACAGCTGTGTTATTTTAGTCATACAGAGCAAAGGTGTTTACTGCTTCTAGTCATGTTTCCTACATCATAACCCTTCTTCCTGCATGCATGCATGACTGTTTCCCAGTCATTTAGTGCACATACTGTCCATCTGAGCCAGATAATCATCTCTTTGCATATCTTACTTGTGATCTGGATTTACTTTCTTACCTGAAAAGCTGAAAACCCCAACATCATGTATACCACTCCCCTAATTGGGAGTTTCCAGTTTCACCGATCCCTAAAACAGTTTTGTCGGATTTAATGTAAGAACATACAGAGTTAAACCCCTGATAAAGAATTTGGGTGTCTTGCCAGTTAATCTGATATAGGTTTCCTCCCTTTCTCTTAAAAAAGCTGGCCTGGCAATGACTCACCGGCCTTTGAACCAGAATGTTCATGAAGCTGGCCCACTGGAGGGACGAGAAAACCGCCGACAAATCACAAACAAATGAACTCTCCTGTTATATTTCTGTTTCGGTTAGAAAAGACAATCAACACATTTCACTCTGGATTCTAAGTTTGATGTCAACGTTCACATGCAGATTTTCTGATGACATTTTATTATTAATGAATTAGAAAAGTAAAACACAGAGAGGGATTTTTGGGTTTGTTTTCTAAATGAAATGCAGGTGAAATTAGTTTTTAAAATTTGGGTGCATTTCTGCTCTGTAAAGAATAAATATAAAAAGTGTCTCAAGGCTGAATTCATTTCAGTACGTCTGACAGTGTTAATTTTGGCTGTTGTCCATCCATCACTGCCTTTTTACATGCAGCAGAATAGGCAGAGGCCGAACTCACCTCACTTCATTCTCTCCAATGAGTCTCCTCCTTGTTGGTTTAGGTAGGTTTAGATATCAGTTTAAAATTTTGATTCTTATTTTTATGGCCTTGCGAAGTGAGCCCCCCGCCCCCCTTATTCCTGTTCTCTGTCTGGTCTGCTGACAGAGGTCTTCTTGGGATTCCATCTACCTGTCTGAAAACAAAGTCAGATTGGGAATTTCAAACCTTAGCACCAAAACTGTGGAAGAGCTTACCACCCTCTTTAAAAAACAGCTTAAAACCCATCAATTCAAACAGGTACAAAGGCATATCAGGGCCACATTAAGAAAGAAAAATCTATCATTTCGAGAATGAAGTAGAAATTTCAAGATAAAAGTCATCAGCTGAAACGCTGTTTTAAGAAAAAAATAAGTTACAGTTTCAAGACAAACTGCCTGTTGCTATAGTCAGTTTGTTTCACTAAGACGGTGAAAACACGGCAGTTTGTCTTCAAACTCACTGAACTTATTTCTCAAAATAAATTTTTGCCTGTAATCTTGAAATTTTCTACTTTATTCTCAAAATGATCAAAAATATTTTTTTTTCTTAATGTGTCCCTAATACTCCGTCGTACACCGGGATTTAGGTTTACTGTGTTTTGTGCAGAAATGGGCAGTAATACAATGCAGTAAACCATGCAGACTTTAAAACGTGGACGTACTCACATTACTTAAAGTTTTAGTCTGTAAAAAGTGACACAAACATTAGCGTCCGCTGTACACTCTGCGTGGGAAGAAAACTTCTTTCTACAGCGAAAAATTAAACTTCAAATCACAGCAAGTATCGAGCACGCTCCCACGGGAATGTGAAATTCACAGAGAAACCCCCGGATCCCCACACTGACATGACCGCTGTGGCACACCTGCACTGGGGCAAACCTCCACCAGCCCCACTCCTGCTAAACAGGTGAAAATAGATTTAAGAGCAACGGGACTTAGTGCCGCTGATTTTATTTTCTGCTGTGTTTTACTTGCATCTATTTGAAAGAGTGAGTGTAAACACAAAAAACTATTTTATTTTATATGCTGGAATATGCAGGAAATAAGTTTAAATGTTTGACAATTTTCTTCCAGTCAGAGAATGTTGCATATAATTTAATCTTTGCTAGATGCAATGTGCATAAAGTTAAAAGATTAAAACTAATAAAATAATTTTTAGAAAGAGACTTTTTCATTTGATTACATTTTATATGACGGATTATGCAAAAAAAGTAGAATTGGGCTGAAAGGTCTGTTGTTTTATTACCTATTCAGGTTGTGTATCATGGTTTTAAAAAGTAACTAAGTAATAAAGTAGCTAATTATTTTTGAAAATAAGTAATCAGTAAAGTAACGAGATTACTTTCTTGGAGAAGTAATCAGTAATTAGTAACTAATTACTATTTTCAAGTAACTTGACCAACACTGGTTTTGTGTTGTTTTTTCTTGATTCACGTGTTTTCATTTTGACCGTGTTTTTTAATAACTCTGTAAAGTGACGTCTACACCGTCATCGATAACCCTTCTTTCTGATCCACAACAACAGAACATGCAGATTTGAGGGTTTGAAAATTGTGTTTTTTAAGGTTTTGGAATCGGGGGGGAAAAAATAACTAAAAGAATTTTAGCTTCCCTTTCATTTCAGACAAGCGTTTTCTTTGTTAACGTGCCTGTTGTGTCCAATTGTAAATGAACACTCGTTACTACTATTGTGCACATTTGGAGGAAAGAATAGCTCAAAAAGATGTCGATGCATGATTATGTGAGTCAGAAATTAGATCTATCCCGTCCCAGTCAGCAAAATGGACTTTCCAGACAGATAATGTCCATGTTTAATTTCAGTCAGGCTATAAACAAACATCTGAAACATCTCATGAAATGTTTTTTTTGTGAAAACTGTAGGACCACAGAGTGATTTTCAGGTACATGTTCTACTGTTTCAGAAAATTTCCTGCTAGCCTTGATCTGACGCCAAAAAAGCCCCTCTGGCATCAAATCAAGTGAATGTGCCAGAAGATCAACATACGAGTGAGTTTCCAGCAGACGCAACGATGCTTATTAGGAAATGTTCAGGAAATCTCACATGTCCCCAGCTTTCTGTATATCTCTGCGTTTACACGAAAACGTGACGCATTTTCAAAGCACTCGGCCCCACTTCAGATAAAACCCGTAAACTGTTCCCCGAGGAGCTGGAGATGGTAAAGATCGGCTCGGCATCAAAATGAAAGTTATTTTGCTTTCATGCTTGATCGATGTTTTGTTTTCAGTGAAGCGATCAGAGTTTCAAGATTTCACCCACAACAAAATGCTAAAAATGCATAAAGGCAGTTACAAAGGAGGGCGAGTGCCAGCTCCTGTCATTCAGAAATGTTTCAGTTAAACACTCGCGAGTCGTTTACTTTCTATTTTAAAACAGTTTTCCGTTTTTGTTACTTTCTGATCTTGAATTCGAAATAATCCTGACTAAATACCTCTTCAGTCTCTCGTATAGAGACTGAAGAGGTGCAAAGGTGTTCTTAAGTAAAATCTTCAGGTAGTTGTAGTTTTCGACAGCATTTTACTTTTGCTCCCTACATTTTCATTTCTCACATTTTCAAAACATTACTTTAGGTTCACGACACAAGAGAGGAGTCCTTTCACATCACTGCAGGCCTTCAAACTATTTTCAAAGCGCTCGGCCCCACTTCAGATAAACTGGATTGAACCAGGTACAACATTCCATAAAGCAGTTCTGTCGGTGTATCCAACATTTTTTGCACAGTCAGATAAAAGGGGCACTTTTTCAAACACTGCATCACTTATGGGGCTATACTCAGGAGCTGAAGAGGGACCAGAAACATTGGGAATGATCCGGATCTTTTTGGTGCAGATGTAAGTCAGTTGTAATTGTGTACAGAGCTGCAGAAGAGAAGCAAACATAAATGGAGTAACATTTCTAAAGTGACATGCAATTTCAAATGCAATGTTTCTATTAGCTCAACAAATGTCAGCTAGCTAAAGGTCCAGCTGCTGTAATTCCCAGCACAGGAGAGAACTTCAGACAGAGACGGAAAAAGATTTAAGAATGAGGAAAATGAGAAATCCAAAGCTTACATGTTCTCATGTAAGCTCCAGATAGAAGATTTTCTACAGAGATGTTCAAGTCGAGTATTCAGGATTAGAACTGAAGTTGAAATAAAGTTTGTATTGTTTTGTTTACTGACATTAAATAACATAAGAGAAAGCCGATAGAGACGTCCTCCAAAGAGCTGCTTCTTACTTTTATACTTTGAAAGTAAGTACATTTCCAAGTCTGTACTTTATCACTTTGAGTCAGTACTTCAGCTTTTACCAGCGTGTTTTTTATGAACCCGTGTACTTTTCTCTACATAGATTAACGAAGGCTACAGCTTCTTAGGCTGAAACGTGAACCAGTGCCGGTAACATAAACCTGCATTCTTTCCACTGTCCAGCAGGGGGCGAGACTTTTGGTTGTAAACTGAAGCCGGGTCGTATAGAAGTGAATGAGGAATGAGACCCCGCTGCTCCGTCGTAAGCATGAGAAGATCTGAACAGCAGGTGTGTGGAGCCCCTGAGAACACCATAAACAGATGACATCATACAGATCCAAAAGGTAAAAAATCCCTGTGATCCAAACTGCTCTAAACACACCATTTATCACAGGGACTGGAACTTTGAAAGTGTGGCCATATTTGCTATGAACATTCACAACAGGAACACAAGACATGAGAGGAAACACTGAAAAGCAGGAATAAAGCACCAGAGTCTGCACAAAACACACACATGTGCATTCAAGTACTCGGCCAGTTCAAGTATGAAGTACAGAGATCTGATACCCTGCATAACCAAATATGTTCATTAAAAATAATAGAAACAATAGACTTCAACAGGAAGTGATCTATGTTATTCTTTCAGAGTGAATCAGTTTCAATATAACGTCAGGGCTGAGGTCACAGTCTTGTTTTTGTGTCCTGTATTATGAATGATTTAATCAGAAATCATGTGTTGCATTCACTTTCATTTCGTTATTCAGAAAGGCGTTACCACAGCAGACCTGCAGTGACACTGATCAGTCAAACCAGTTTTATTTTGGACCTCCAGCAGCACTTTTCAGACCCAAAAGAGAATATTTTTGTTTTTAAATTGTTAAAAGCTCATTTTTCACTGACTGGCCAGTTTCTAGAAGCCTGCTGAGGGGCACTACCCACGCTCACGAGGATGTTAATGGCAAAAGGTGCATATATCAAAAATATATATTCAGGTATAAATGTATGAAGAAAGTTATGAGAACATCAGTCTCAGGCTGAAGCATAACACATTGCAGAGAGCATGGAAAAGGAGATAACCTTTAATGAAGAGAAAATCCCTTCCAGCAGTTGGACATGATGCTAAAGTTTAAACTCCAGATCTTCTTATGCAGGATCAACTCGGTCCAGCTCTCAGGGACTGTTACAGGCTGCAAGACCACAGTTATGGCTGTATGACGGAGCAGTGGTTAGCACTGCTGCCTCAACACATGAAGGTTCTGGGTTTGAATCTGGTCTTGGGCCTCCTGTGCTGTTTGCATGCATGCAGTTAGGTTAGCTGGGGACTCTGTGGGTCTCGGTGTGTTGGCCCTGACAGCTGGGATAGGCTCCAGCCCCTTGCAACCCTGTACCGGATAATGACCCGGCTGTACCAGCGTGGTAGCTGTTCAACTTTTTCAGTTTTACTTCAGCAGCTCGTAGTGGCACAGCTGCCTGAACGCCATTTACGTTTGAATTGCAACCAAATTTGAACTGCATGCACAGAACAAGATGACGCATAAATGAAAGGTCCAAGAGTTAAAGCGGTTTGCACGGATCTGCACACACACAGTCATCTCAGATCAAACATGTCGGCAATGTTCGGGGTCACTATCTAATGATACTTATAATATTTTACATCGTTTCTTTACTAGTTTCTCACCACATGGTGGCACTACCAATATTAAATTAGGCTATGCGAATAAGTGGCTTACGGGGGAAGCTGCACGCTGGCCCTCTTCAACAACACGCAGTCGTTTCCCATCAGCAGAAGCAAAAAACTTCAGAGTTCCTTAAAACAAACACCAGCCACTCCTTATCTGATGGCTAAATTTATGCGTGAACATAGCTTTAGGGAACTATCAAGGTTGCTGTCAGGAAGAAGGAAGTCAGCATCAGTGTAGTAACCTACTGCTGTGGACTCTTGGCTCCGTACAACCATTTCCTCTTTGGCTGTTAACGGAAAATGTGCTTTTCACAGTTCTTCTAAGTTTTCATCTACTAGAAAGCGTTTACTTCAAAATAAACACTGCTGATTTGATTCAGCAGCTACCTGGAACTCCCTGGTTGTTTCCTCTTTCTTCCTCTCGGCATTGTAAACAGTCTCTGCTGAGGTTTGACGGTGCTCGGTGAGCTGTGTGCCAGCTGGGCGTCGGTGTAATCAGTGTTAAAAAAAAACAACAACAAAAAAAACAGTGAATAGAGGGAAACCCCTCGGGCCCACAAGGACCGAGTCCGAGTCCAGCGGCGCTGTTTGAAGTCAACTGCAGAGGGTCTCTGGAGTTTTCCTGTGGCTTTCAGCTCTCACAGCAAACATGAACACGGGGAAAATAACTGACAGCTCTGACATCTGCTGATGAGAAACAAAAGATTTCAAGAAAGAAATCTGTTAGACAAGAGAAATCAGTGACACATGCTGTATGTGTACATGAAAGACGGCTCTGAGAATAATGACAAATATAAACTGAGTCATCGGCTGAAGGTCAGTCTCCGTAGAAGTAACCAGTAAGCAATGGAAGTCTGTAGAGCTGGATCCTCTTTTTGTGGTTTGTGGTTTTCTACAGAGAAGGAGTCAATATTCAATACCATGTAATAATACTTTAATACTAACAATAATACCACTAACACTACTAATAATTAGTAGTAGCTCTTTGTGTTTTTAGTTTGCACATATCTAATATATATTTATTTTTTATTATGATCTGCTACTCTGGAGCTCTGCAACAAAATTTTTTTTACCCACTTCTCACTTTGTGACAATAAAGTTAAATCTGAGTATTATTAATGTAACTAAGTAGTGTTATAATCATAACAATTAGCACTCAAAGAGCAGCTCACTCTCTGGGCTTGATTTACTTTTAAAGGAGTAGTATTGTATTTTGGATAAATTAATTTTGTACTTTAAGTTTTTAGTTCAATAAAAATCTGATAAAGGCAAACACTGTCCCCCGGCACCCCACCCCTGCTAACCCACCTCACCAATCCGAGCCATGGTTTGAGTAACCGCCATCACTGAGGACCCTCACCCACGGACTCTATACTCAGTCCCTGTGCACTGCTTCCAAGCACATTACAGCTGTTCTCTAATGTGTGCATCTCTATTCTATTCTATTCTATTCTATTCTATTCTATTCTATTCTATGACTTTAATCACGCACACATTATGTAATGTATATGGATAACAGGTGCTACAGGCACCTTGGTGTTCATCTGAACAATAAACTGGACTGGTCTCATAATTCAGACGCCCTCTACAGGAGAGGGCAGAGCAGGCTGTACCTGCTGCGGAGACTCAGGTCTTTTGGAGTGAAGGGCCCACTCCTGAAGACCTTCTGTGACTCTGTGGTGGCCTCAGCCATCTTTTACGGTGTGGTCTGCTGGGGTGGCAGCATCTCTGCTGGGGACAGGAAGAGACTGAACACTCTGATCCGGAGGGCCAGCTCTGTTCTAGGAGGCCCTCTGGACCCAGTGGAGGTGGTGAGTGACAGGAGAATGGTGGCTAAGCTGTCATCCCTGTTGGACAACATCTCCCACCCCATGCAGGAGACTCTGACAGCACTGAGCAGCTACTTCAGTGGCAGGCTGCGGCACCCACGATGTGGGACGGAGAGATTTTGC
>VUQG01022327.1:0-15997 GCA_015106755.1 Etia nguti | reverse complement strand
CCTGGGTCATTTTGACCCAGCGTTCTTAGTTTTCCTGTGGTTTTGTATTTTGTTCTTTATGTTCCTAGGTTGTTCAGTTTAGTTTACTAGATTTCCCCTCCTGTCTGTACCCCCTGTGTCCCCCTCCACGTATCTGTGATATGCCTCGTTTCTCCTCCTCGTGTTTTATTCCATGCTTTCCCAGCTCGTTATGTCTATGCTCTCCCCGTGTTCTCTCTCCCCTTCCTGTCTGCGCCTCTGTGTACTTCCTGTTTTACTTTGACAGTCTCTCGTCAGTATACGTCATGTTGTGTTTGCTCCTGCCCTGTCTCGTTATGATTATCTGTGTCAGCTGTGTTCCCCGTTTGTTCCCATGTCCCTCGTTATCCTTCTGTGTATTTATTTCCGCGTCTCCCCCAGTTCCTTGTCGCGATCTCCCTCATGGTTGTGTGCGCATTTCCTCGTGTCTTCCCTGTGCCTCAGCTTTAGTTTCTCCCAGTGTAGTTTTGTATCGCTCCTTGTGTTCCTGCTAAATAAAGCCGTGCCTTTTGAGTTTATCCCCGTGTGTCGTGAGTCGTGCGTTTGGGTCCTCGCCTGCCTACACACAGCCGAATCATGACATTTAGTATTTAGAAATTCTTTGATACTAGCTTGTTCTTAGTTTATGAAACATATGCATAAGCCCATGTTTATAGAAGGGAATTAAAATAGATAGGGAAAGGCTGCACGTGGAGGGTTGATTGCTTTTTTTTCGCCTTATAGATTTTGGATGGATGGATTTTAGCTAATGCAGCTTTAGGCTAAGTAAGACATTTTGTTGTCAAGACTGAACTTCAGTGCTCACTGTAAAACACATCTTATGAAATCCACACACACATATTTATATTTGACATGTCCCTGTCTCACTTTTGAAAACATGTCTGACTCCAGGGGTTTTAAACTGTCATCATGAGGTTTCCTCATCATGCTGACACGAAAATTGTCAGACGGACACAGTTTGTCGGTAATAAAATGAGCCTTTAACGTGTGTGAAAATGTCACATGAAGATTGTTGAGCTATTTTGATGGGAATTTAATATTTCAGATTAGATGAAATTTGAGTGGATTGGATTAGACTGGATATACCTATAATAAATTAAGTTAGATCAAGAAAAACGAAAAAAACATGACTTACAGAGTTTTATATAAGAGGATTTGCTGTTTGGTCCTCTAAGATGAAAAGAAGTTGAAATGCTAAACCAAACTGTCCTACATCACTCCTAAATGCTTTTTAAATTAGTTGCAATAAATGAATAGATGAATATTAATCAGCTAATACTTCACTGCTGTAAGCCTCCTTGTTCCTAAAGATTTCATCAGCATTAACACAGGATTGTTGGGGTGGGATTTTGTTTGTGTGTTCTCAAAAGGATTAGCTGAGGACATCCCACAGTCTCACAGTTTATCTTTCTGCTTTAAAGTGGAGATGTGGATGTGCTGGGAGAAAAGGTTTCTCTTTTTTTCTTTGCTGAATTTCTTTCTTAGCAGAGAGCAGCAGAGTCTCGCTCCCTGACGGTTTTTCTTCACAGAGGCGCCGTTTTGATGAGAAGAGAAAGTGACAGAGAAGGACCTGCACATCAACCTCAGCTTCATCAATTAAGATTTTTAAGCCATCTGAAGTTACTCTCATTTCAAGTCTAAGAACTGCACGCCTGCCTGGAAGAATAATGAGAGGATGACTCTACCAGAGGTTTACTTCGACTACGAGTATAACAATTCACTGCAGGAAGTGTAAACCATCTTCTCTCTGCTGACCGGATCAATTCTAATTTTGTTCCCAAAGTCAATACTTCCCTCATATCCCTCTTCTTCTTTTTTTCCTGCAACGACCTTATTTATTGGATCTTTGTGTGGATGTAGAAGGTTAAATTCAATCTGATTTTCTCACTGAATTCATACTAATGTATGATGCATTTTCGTACGGTTCTCACTTCCACTTTGTGATCTGATCTGGCACCTTTCTTGTTCAAAGACACAGATATCTCGTCCACTGTGATTCTGTTTCTCATCTTTAGGGAGACCTCTTTATGTAACACTCTACTGTGGGCTACTCTGTGAAATGGCATGATGGCATAACTCTATTAAACAAACGTGTTAAATTCACAGCACAAATAAAGATGAAAATTCACATTTTTTTGTGAAGGAGTGATGCTGCTTCACTTTTCAAAGTTGAAGTGGAAAGAAATTTGCATATTTGAACTCCTAAAAAAATTTATTAGAAGACAAACAACGCCTATTTTCAACCATGTCAGGCAGACATGCTGGCAGCACAGGTGACTATGTTCAGGGACTGTTTACATTTCACGCTGCAGGGGGTCCTGTTGAGTCACACGGTCTATAAATGTGCCTCCTAACTGATTTTGAGATTGTGCATTTTATAACCTTTGATTTTCAGTTATAGACTACGCACATTTGGTGGAAATTTTAATGACAGTGAATATCTATCTGAAAGTGCAGAAACCAAATTTAAAGAAGTTCATTTAATGCCAGGCAATGTAGGGCTCCTACATCTTGCTGAGAGTATGTGAGAGCAAAATTATTACTGAATATGTGATGTTCATGGTTTTTTTTTTTTTTTTTATATAATTTATTTATTTAGTTTTATTTTAGTTGCCCTAACATGCAGAAATAAAAGCATACTCAAACTTGGAAAAAGTATCTGTATTCATTCATTTATATTCAGGATGTACATGAAGCATGTTTAACCTTTGCAGTATTTAACTAAAGTCTTAAAGTAGCAGTTGAGGTGTTTTAGGGTGGGTGCTGGTTTACCTTTAATCTTGAAGGGTTTTTTAGCCTGAACTTCATTTACTCAAGAAGCTTTGCCTTTTGCCAAGCTGCCATTCCATATAGGAATGTGGTCTTCACAACTTGCTGGTACACTGGTGTTACCTGAAAGTACAGCCAAGCCCCAGATGAACTTGAGCTGACAACAACATAATACAAAGATGTTTGGACCCACCCCCGCATCCCAGTCCCTGGGACTCACCACTAGTTGTTCTTGAAGTTAAGAAGCCTCTCGGAAGAAGGGCGAAATATCCATTTGCCTCTTTTTTAAGCTCTCAGCACTACTATAATCTGGATGAATGCAAATCTACACAGACAGCTGTTTACTCACTATTTACAGAAATGGTTGTTCAGTATCTGACCACCCATCTAATATTGTTGCAGACAACAAGAAAGCACCAGCTCCTAACATTGCTTAGATGCTAACACGCAGACATTATCATCTTTCTGATTTCTAGAGACCTTGGCTTAAGGACAGCTGGATTCAAACCAACAGATCTGACACAAGAAAAGTAATTTTAAAGAACAATTCCCACTGTAACCCCTTTAAAGTATGTTGGGAGTTTCATTTTTTTATAGTCTAGCTGCTCTAAGAATGTGGTGAGCCAGCGCCTTTGTTCCCGTAGAAAATAACTCTGTAATGCCTTTTGTTTCATGCTGCCAACATTCACGATAATCAAAAGGATCTGTCAGGAAACTTTGAAACTGGGTCCTTCACAAGGTGTGGCTGTCTGGCAAACCTGCCACCAACAGAAGAGACAGGCTGAGCTTGTTAGGACTTGAGGAGCCGCGTATTGTATGTAGCTGCCAACTGGGAAACTTTAAACATCGCAGCAAGGCAAACTTTGCATCATCTTGCATGCAATAATCTCAGAACAATTGCAAAACCATACTGCCCCAGTTTAAGCACATTCTGCTTTATATTATGCATGCCTGCAAGCTGAAAGAAAAGAATCTTCTACTGTTAAACTGTATTTGAATCTGTATGCTGTCTGCTTTTTTTCTTTACCTTTTTATTGATTTTATTTTTCTTTGCTTGTCTTGTGTAGTAGGGGAATTACAACACTGAAAGGAAAGGGTGATATGTAGGAAAAAATGTGTTTAGAAATAGGGTCTGGTGTGGAATAATGCAGTTTGTCCCACCTACTCACAGACAAATAGTGGAGCTCGACCTTTTCCTTTCCCATGTCTTTCCTATCAAACATGATCGGCTGCGAAGTTAAACGTGACTAAAGCCGTCCACAGTTAATGACTGAATCAACAGAAGGCCTTGTGAAATCTGTGTTCTTAATGAAACCTGAAAGCCAACTAACAAAGTCTCAACAGACAGAAAAAAAAATGATGCATTCAGGTGCATCTTGCATACTTGTAAAATTAAACATTTTCAATTCCCCATTCCCTGAATTACTGTCAGTGTTCCTATGTTGTGACTTGATGACTACTGTTTTTAAACCTCTAGTTTGGAATTTTGGTCATCACCATCCTGTTTTTTGCAATCCAGTGTGACAAATAATATGTGGTCCTCTGGCCACATATTATTTGTCCAAAAAGAGTGCCAGGAAATTCATATCCATTTGAAGATGTGGTGCGAGGTCAGGATGAATGGTGAATGGAATGGGAATAGTATAAAATGATACAAAAGTCACCACAAACTACCATGAAAGTGTGTGAAGCTCACCCAACATTATGTAAATTACGTTTATTGACCCTCAAGGAACCAAACTATTTTGGTAATTAATATATAATTTATAACTAATATGGTAGTATTTTAACACCCGAAAACAGATGAACTGGGGACTCTACAATACTCTGATCAACAACAAATTACAGTGACATCATCACAGAATAGAAATAGTAGTCAAAGGGCGCAGAGAAGAAGAAGAACCTTAAGACGCTAAAATTTAAAGTAGAGTATATCTGGAAAATATTACCAGCATTTTACTTCTTCCACATTTTTTCATGTTAAAGTTTTATTCCAGAATGAATTAAATTCAGTTTTCTCCTCCAAATTCTACACACAATACCCCATAAGGACAAAGTGACAAAAAAAATAATTATTGCAAAAAACATATATCACATGTACATAAGTATTCACAGCCTAGGTTCAATACTTAGTTGAAGCACCTTTGGAAGCAACCTGAAGTCTTTGACTATGATGCTACAAACTTGGAACACCTATTTTTGGGCAGTTACTTCCATTTTTCTTTGCAGAATCACTCAAACTCAGTCAGGATCAGGAGTGTCGGTGTACAGCTATTTTCAGATCTCTCTAGAGTGGGTTCAAGTCTGGCTGGTTAACTCATGAACATTTACCGAATAGTCCTGAAGCCACTCACTTTGTTATCTTGGCAGTGTGCTTAGGGTCATTGTCCTGTTGGAAGCTGAACCTTCGCCCCAGTCGAAGGTCTAGAGCACTCTGGAGCAGGACATTATCAAGGATATCTTTGTACATTGCTGCATTCATCTTTCCCTTAACCCGGACTAGTCAGTGTCCCAGTTCCTGCTACTGAAAAACATCCCCACACAACGCTTCAATGTAGAAATGGTATTGGACAGGTGATGAGTTGTGCCTGGTCTCCTCCAGACATGATACTTGGCATTCAGGAAAAAGAGTTCAATCTTTGTTTCTTCAGACCAGAAAATGTTGTGTCTCATTGTCTGAGAGTCCTTCAGGTGCCTTTTGGCAATCTCCAGGCTAGCTGTCATCTTCCTTTTACTGAGGAGTGGCTTCCATGTAGCCACTCTACCACAAAGCCACAAATATTGTGGTGCTACACAATATTATATTGAGTGCTACATAAAATGTTTTCCTTTTGGAAGGTTTGCCTCTCTCCACAGACTAATGCAGGAGCGCTTTCGGGTTCTCGGTCACCTCGCTGACTAAATACCTTCTACCCTAATTGCTCAGATAGGCTGGGCGGCCAGCTCTAAAAAGAGTCCTGATGTATCGATATATCTATCTTTGGGCAATAAGCATCTATCAATGACTTCTGTAGCCATAAATCTTTCTGCTCTAGCTCTGTCAGGAAGTTCACTGCATAACATTACAATGTAGTGACTAGAAGTGAAAAATTACAATACGATGAAAGCTTATCATGGTAAAAAGTATACATAAAAATTTCAATCATCATTGCCACACGAGTGGGCCAACTGTAGGAGAAATAGACTGACCAATTTAGTGTAGGGCATATTTTTCAGATTAAAAATACCCCAAGGCCACCTCATTCACTTACATGCAAACTAGAATCATTTCTAAAATTTATTTCACATGCTGGAGGGCCAAAGTAAAAAAGAAAAATCACTATTTTAATAATAATAATGTATACTTTATTGATCCCCGTGGGGAAATTCCTCTCTGCATTTAACCCATTCACTCAGTGAAGCAGTGGGCTGCCATTGGGCGCCCGGGGAGCAGCGTGCAGGGACGGTACCTACCTCAGGGTAGCCGACCACGACCTTCCGATCATGGGGCCAACACTTTACCTACTGAGCTATCCCTATTGTAAGCATAGAATATATCTGGTTAGTTGTGTAAAGTTCACTTCAAATTGCAGTTTGACATACTTAAAGCTAGATCCTGAGTGCATTTCTGCTTTATGCTTCTACTTTTAAAATGTCCTTAAGGGCTGTTTTGCAGAAGAAGTTCTCAATGAAGTCAAGGGTAACAGAATAATAGAATGAAAGAAGCCAGCATACTTTTCTTTGTCTACATATGGCAGTCGGGGGAAAAAAAAAGATGGGCAGCAGCTTTTCACTCTGAGAATTCAAGAGCCTTTTAGTGTTTTTCTCTTCTGAAATGACTCAACATAGATGGCGAAAAGCACGAGTTGGAAGGGTACTGGAATGAGAAGTAAATCTTCCTTTAAATCACTTATGTAGTTATTTTACCAAGAATTTCTCTTCTGTTAAAAAGTATTTGATCATACTTATTAATTTAAAGTGTTTAATAAATCTTAAGGATTAAAAAATGTCCTTTAAAAAGTTTTTTTAAATAAACCTAAAAAGTTAAGAATCTGCTATTGTTAATTTACACATGTGGTCTTCCTACTGTGACACCTCAAAATGTCTTCCTCAAATAAGGAATTATTTGCATTAGTTAGAACAGCTGTGGCCTTACTTAGGCTTGCACTACTTGCAGTGCACTACCAACTGTCCAGATGCTGGTACTTGTTGCAATCAAAATGAAAGAATGCTGAAAATTTCTAATGTTCAAAGGTTATCATATTGACTACATATCTTGCTGAAGAGGAGGAACTAATAATTTTTCAGTCAGTAGGGTCGGCTACCCCCTGGCAGTTATGGTTCCTAGAAAAAAATGTCTATTCCTCAGCTGGTTGGTGACTGGCTGTTGGTTATTACTGGTTGAAGTTGGTTGCAAACAGGCATATGGAGGTCGCTGTCAGATTGCTGTGGTTCCCCGCAGTTTGCCTGGAAGATGGCAATATATCTATAAACAATTTCCTTACCACTTGATAAGTAGTTGGCAAGTGTTTGCAGACAAGCTGGCATCATCTATGCAACAACCAACCATGGCAACCTTCCAACACCTAAAGCAATTACAAGGAGGTTTTTTGTCACCGTTTTTGTGACCAATTTTACATACTGTATCAGGAGCCAGGGACCTCCAGCAACCATTTAACAACTGATTGGGGAATGTTTTTTTCCCTAGCCAACTGTGATTGCCAGGGGGTCACTAACCCGTTTTTTGGTCTGTGTGAGTGAGCCCTAACAGCACCAGATTTTTGTATTATGTATTTTTACTGAATGATGTTTTCTTTTGTGGCACAGTTTGTTAAATTGTCAAACTTTTAGTGTTATATGTAGTCAGAGGACTGGCAGCGTGCTCATATTTGCAAAATCATTCAACTGTAATTTTAGTAGAGTGAAAATTTGTTGTGTTCTGTTTCAGATGATATAACCCTGTCAAAAATTTACAAAACACAGAAATACTATCGCTGAACGGCATGATAGAGTTCAAAATAAACAAGGGTTACCTACAATGCCAGAGCCTGGAATATCCAGAAGAGAAAGCAATAGTTGATCACAAAGTGATGTGCAGTGAATAAAACTCATTAAATGTGCACAAGGATTTAGACTTGGACTAAGAGCACAAAAAGAGACATTTAAGTTGACTTACATCTGTAGATAATATAAAAGATGGACCACCAGCAGGTGATACCTGTGGTTGCAAAAAGACGTCTGATCCTGTAAACGTCTGTGGGAAAACAGGCCTTGACTCTAACCTTAATAAAAAAGTTCTGGTGACTTTATGGGCTCTGTCACTCATTTTTGGGTAATACTAAGAGAATTGCCATTATTAAATTATGGCAATTCAAAGAGTCAGAAAGGAGGTATTGGCCATTGACTAATGACTTGTGATTAATAAATTGCAAGATAAACAGCAGATCACAATCAGATCCACACTTCACTCATCACAATCCAGTTTGAAAATACAGAGGATGGTGAGGACAACGATCGCTCAGGCTGACAGGGCTTCACTAAGTCATAGGTGTAAAGTAATGAAAAAGGCAAGACTAACCCAACAGAAAGTAAGTCAAAAGGACACTTGACTTCCGTACACAAACTTCTTTCTGAAACCAAACAAGTCGCCCCCTGCTGGTTATTAGGAAGAATGCAGGTTTAAAGAAGTTCCCCTTTGGCTTCACTTTTCAGATCCAGAGGCTATATTCATCTTTTATATACGGTCTAGGAATACTACTCGATATTCAGCTGGAAAACATGATGGCACTACTCTAAACCGAGTTAACACTGATACACAGCACAGCACTACTGCAGACAGTAAAAATGGAAAAGAAGAAAATAGAATTTGAGAGCTCAGTAGCAGGCAGGCGTCTGTTATGAAATCCTCCCTGGGATTTGCAAAATGGGGGGTAAAAGCGAGCTCTGAATGTCAAATGCTTATCTGATCCAATCACTGACGAGTTTCAGTTTTTGAAGAGCATATCCATGCAAATTAATGCAATAATCCCTGATCTGAAACACCGTCATACACATGTCACAGACCATGTGTTTGACTCGTGTGCTCTTCACAGTTCAGCAGGGTGCTGATATAAATGGAGGATTGATAAGCTTCCATCTGATTGTCCTTCTGGCTTCAAATTTATGGCCCACTCAGTGATTACTGAACTGTTAAGTAACTGATTTGCTCATTATGAACAGCATTATCATTGCTTATCATTCATTTATATTGATTTCGCTTGGAAAAATCTGACTGACGGATTTTTTTGTGGCTGCTTTTTCAATCCGTGACAGTCAGCTCACGTTGGTCTTCTCTGGTCTTCAAGAATTGAGGCATGAATACTCATATATAAATATATAAACCAGTCAGCATAGTATGACTCCGAGGACTGTAATGCTCCTTGGTCAGGAAGATGTCAATTCACTGCAGGGGTCTGAATTATGATAGCCATAAATTTGATTATTCTCCCCACTCGTTTCAATGTAGATAACACTTACACACACCTCTCTGTTAATCTAAAACTAACCTAAAATCTAAAACTTCAGTCATCAAGAAAAAGGACTATTTTTTTCAGTCGATCACAGTGAAATGTTAGTCTCTGACTACCTCATGAATCTGACCTTGCTTCCTTCCATGAGAAGCAGTTTAGAGACTCCTGACTGCTCTGCTGGACAGCCTTCTTTTGACTCTTCTGACTCTTCTTCTTTATTTACATTATCTGTTAGAAGTCCTTTAATAAGGGTAAATTAAGCATTTCTCACATCATCTGTGATAAAATTGCTTCTCCGTCTCTCTGCCAATACAGCAAGATGTCTGGATCCTCTGACGGTGTGGTCACTTTCAGCCTGCCTGATCGTGTTTAGGAAACAAATGTTCCAGTTTCCTCACAGTGTTTTAAAGTAAATTGCCTCACCTCCACAGAAACCTTGAGTCTTGCTATGATTTGATGCAGAGAAAGTCTGTCATTGCTTAGAATAACAATTGGACTTCTGACACGATTCTATTTGGTGAATAAAATTCAGCTGGAAACGTGAGGCACAGCAATGGCAGTATTTCTAACAAATGAACAAAGGTTGCAAGTTTATTTCCTTGAACCAACTCTTGATGCATATATCTCTGAACACTTTAACAGGTCATATAACTTCAAAAATTTGAGCTGTTAAAGTGGAGCACACAGTCATTTAATAATGGAGACTCTGGCCTTGTGTTCCATCATACAATGCTTTGTTATTTCCAGATCTACTGTATAGGACATGCTACCCCAGTGTCCCCTACATACTCCATTGAGTTTGCACTTTTTAAAATTTTATCTTTGCACACAATTTAATCAAACTCTTCTCATCTCTTCTTTTATGTTCCTCTTATAATCAACTTCCCTTTTTTAGACCTTTAAATGGTTGCTTTGCATTTAAAACAATTTCTTGTCAACAAACGTCGCAATTTTTCAGACGGAAAAAATTATTTTGCAGAAGATGAATGATGTGTTTCTCTGATCTTGTCCCCATCCACGTTCCTTTTTTCAGCCTCACGTGACTTTCTCATAATTACTTTTCCCAACAGAGGTGAAAGCAGCTATTTGAATCATTAGACACGGACGCTCGGCTCTCCTCTCCTCATATCTGATATAATCATATATCATCGATTGAGATCATCTCTAAAATTTAACCTTCAGCATGGAGGTGAATCCCACTGTGGGAAAGTTTCTTAAAGTGAATAGGGACTAATGTTAGAAAAATCAATTATCATGATATAGTAACTAACCATGGTTGGTAATGTTGCAGATTATAGGTAGATTTCTTTTAGGTACCAGATCAGCACTACTGAGTATGAAGTCAGATTGCTGCTTTTTCTATCCATTAAGCAGTTTAGCATTAGGACAGCTCTTTCAAAGGATAGATTCTCTTTTCAAACTAGATTATGCACAAAACTGTTGTTTTAAAGGAAGCCAAAATCACAGATCTATATAAAAAGGGGCTTTGAAAGAAACATTCTCCATCAAAATGTGGCATCAGGATCTGCACTTGATAGCTGGTTTTTCAAGTTGCTCTTTGTTTTCTATAGAGGACATATTTATGCGTCTGACTGCACAGTAAGCTTAGCATTAAACAGATATGATACATAGACAGATACATAGATACGCATATGGTGGTTTTAGTATGATCAGACTAAAGCTGCTACTAGTAGTTATTTTATATAATGCCACACATCATAATTATCTTAATCATCAAAATTTCTTTTGTCAGTGTCTTTTGAGCTGCTCTCTTTTTTAAACATCACTTTTTTTGTCTCTTTTTCCTTTTTTTTGAGAAAAAGTCCTCAAGTTGAAAAACCCCCATTCTAATAATATTTCATCTTATTGCATCTTATTGCAAGAGAGATGCACTTCAGAAGAGAAAAAAAAGATGATGACTAAAGATGAAAATTTGCTCAAAATTGCCTTCTCTCTGGACACAAAGATCCACAGATAATACAATAAAGAGCAAGTAAAATGTAAGAATGGATGGATATATTAAAATGCCACAAAACTCATAGTACTATCATACAAAAATTTGTCAATATTTATAAATACAAAAGTGACAGGAAAACAAATTCACTCTGCTCTAGAGCTGTGAGGTCAGTACTTACCTGTGCATTTTGATGAAATATTTAATATGATTTGTGCTTTAAGATATGCATTTATGGAAACGATATGGCAGAGTTCCCATTGGCTGGTCAGTAAAGTCCTGCCCTACCCACTGAGCTACACAGTACCAGAAGTTTTTGGCACTGACAGGCGAAATCAAGAGGATTATGTGCTCCGCCTGCCAACACAGTCTTTTGATCAGAGGCCAGGTAATATCAGACAATCTACATTAATCCTACCACCCCCCCTCAGCCCCCACCCCTCCCTTGGTTCCTGTTCTCATTCTGGCCGACCTCCTCTCTTACCAGGTTGTTATCAGACGGAGGGATAATTAAGCCTTGTGGGACTACAATAAGCCTTCCTCTTCTAAGTTGTCAAAAGTTAGAGGGAGGCAGACCAAACGCCTTTGAAACACAACCAAAATAAAAGAGCTAATCTGACAGAGACAACAAACGTATTATTGAAGATGCCTGGTTTCCCTTTGACCCTTATCTTACTTCAGGATAAAAGTTCAGTGAGACTCGGGGGGATTTTGTAATCATATCCTTCTAAACAAACCTGCAACAAGGAGAAATACACACCAGCGTTTCTTACTGAAATATGAAAGAACTCCCCAAAATGAAGAATTAATTTTTAGCAAAATATGAATCTGTTTTATATCATTTCAATTAGGATCGTTTAAGGTTTTGGACTGAAATCTATTTTCTTAGACTGAAAGTTTAATATATTGTTAAGTGGGTGTAATTGCGGCACTGCCTTATTCCTTCTTTAAGTAGCAAAAGAGTTAGGGTTTGCTCATGGCTAAATATCAGTTGGGAATTTTGGGGGATGGATTCACTTTTGGAGCCAGCCTCACATGACTATCAGAGTAACTGCAGTTTTTGGCACTTTTGCACTGAGTTAATTTTTTCAGTTCCCCACCTAACTTCAACTCTAAATGGATTTTGGACTCCAAACCTATTAATGTGCAGGCACATACAGGATGATACATATAGTACTGTGCAAAGGTCATGAGGCAACTCTGATTTCTTCATATTTTGCTTCCAAATGTTCAGAAGATGATTTTTTTTTCTTGGCTGTTAAGCTATTTAACACTAACCTAAGAATTATTAAAGAAAAACAAAGGCGCCAAGGGATGCACCAGCAAGGAACCAATTTTAAATTGTTTCTTTAGACACTTTGTTACTAGCAGCAAAAAATATGTTCATATTTCTTTAGCTCACTCTAAGAAAACTGCCAAGGATAACACAGTGTGACATCAAATAGTATTTTTGCATCAACAAAACTAGATATGTCTATCATTGTGTGCAGTGTGTAAAAATAATAAGGAAACTGGACAAGCTGGGAACAAAAGAAGCAGAGGGAAGCCTAAAAAAAATTACAGCAGATGAAAATGATCCAAAAGTCATCTCCTTCAGAAACAGCAAAAATATAGAGGCGGCCAGTGCAACCCCTCAGCCTCCTAGCAGATGCACTTGTGGTCTGAATTTAAAAATTCTACGTCGCTTTGTTCTCAAGTTATCGCATGCATACTGGGATAGGAAAGCACACACTACAACATTATCAGTTATGGATCAGCCTCCCAGAGCTGGATCTCAACGTTACTGAAGCAGTGTGGGATCTTCTCAAAAGACAACAGAACAAAAGGCAGCTTTTAAAGAGCTTTGGAATGTCCTCCAAGAAGCTCGGAGAACTATTCGTCAGGACTTAATGATATTACAGAAAAGCTTGCCTAAGAGAGTTCAGGCTGTGTTGAAGAATAAAGGTGTTCAGAACACATCGACTTTCAAGCTTGTTAGAAGTGTACAAACTCTTTTCCATTTATGCTTCCGCATGCTTCAGTAAATCACTGCACATATTTCCCATTTTTTATAAAAATAAGGAAATCGGCGATGGCGCAAGACTCACAAAATATGTAGTTTCTGTATTTAAAAAAAAAAAAAAGAAGACTGTAACATACTGGGTAGTGTAGACCTGTGAAATTTTAATTTAAGTGTATTCTTCCAAGAGAAGCATTTTTGGCAGGAGGATATGTATTTATGGTAATGAAGGAAGATATCTCTTAATGACATGTGGATGAGTTTTTAATAGTTTCGGGACAACAGTGAAGTTCTATGCAGTTCCACATAAATATGATGTACCAGGCTTTGGTTACAGACAAAAGCTGTTAGCAGTCAGTTCTTAGTTACTGTCTTAATCTGAGAATAATCAGGAAAGATATACCAGCTGGACCCTTAAATAATTAATAATTGGTCTGTTCCACTTCAATATGTGGACAGTTTGATGAAACATTACTTTGTTGTTTTTCAGGGGAAGAAGACAGGATGCCTGTCCTTGCAGACATACATACTGCATGTTAATAAAAGTATTTTTTTTTTATTCATCCCTGTGTCCCATTTTATTGATTAGTTTTTATCAGGAATCACACCAATCAACACTTAAGCTGAAAGGAAACTAAAATAAAGACTGAATGTGAACATTAATCATCCACATGGTTTAGTATATTAGAAGCAAAGCAACCAGTGGAAAATGTCAATCGTCATCATAAACATGGATTGACCCAGAGTAATACATTTAATGCTATAAGTTGTATATTTGGCAGAGTGCTATCTAATTCAGGAAATAAATACATTCACAATTTAATGTTTATATTAGAAGAACTCTGCACCATAGTGTTGGTTTCCACAATATCACAACCTTCTCTGAATCTGAAAGAGTCAGCAACAGAGAAATGCATTATTAACATTTACTGATACCTGACATGCTTTAAACATCGCTTGGCAAACGAACGGTTGCCGTTTGATTCTAGCTGGAGACACAAATACTCATTGGGGTTGCATCGGGAAGGGTATCTGGTGTAAAAGTGCCAAATCAAACATGCAGAGCTACCTGTTGTAGCAACCCTTTGTGACGAGGGAGGAGTCAAAAGCAGCTTAACTGAAACCCAACTAAAAAAACAGTTTTGGGGAAAATAAAGCTTCAAAGCTTACAGCAGGTTATCTGTTCCCCAATCTCAAGTTTTTATACTAAGCTAAGCTGATTGCAGCTTCATGTTTATTGTCAATAATTTTATCCAACTCTCAGCAAGAAAGAAAATGAGCTTTATTTAGATATATAAGTTAGATTATAAGTGCAGCATAAATCTTTTATATAGTTTCCTTCCAGGAAAGGCAAAGATTAAGGTTGCACCCTGAAGCAATTGCATACACCCCATCAGCACCAATAATCTTTATGCATGTCAAAAGTCTCCCTTTTGCTGGACACAAACAGCTGTGGGTGTTTATCATTGAGGGCAGTAGTTTTGGTCAGTGTTGTTGAGAAATATAGCTTGGAAATTGAACACATGCCATTTAGATTCAGACGCATCAGTTTCAATGAACCTTTAACCCACATTTACAGAACTCTGAGGTATAAACCAGTAGAGCCTGGTTAACTGTTAGAGTTGCAGTCATTTAGAGAAAATGGGACTATTATTTCCTCTGCAGTTATATTTGGTATAGCTCTGTTCTAGGAATTCCCTGGGATTCTGCAAGCTTGACTTGGAAAGTCTAAAAAGGAGGGAGAACAGGTGCAAAGAACAGAGCAGCCTTCACAGTCAACTGGAAATGGCACTGATCAAGTCAGAAATAACATAAAATAGAGGCGCTGTGGTGAAGGTGGGTTCCAAAGTGGCTTGCAAGAGCAGCATCAACCATATGCATCTTTTTTAGTTATTATAATAAAGACAGTCTTTGTCATTGGCAAGATTTTAAGTTGAGTTAAATTAACCAGGGCACAACAGGCAATACAATATAACACTTTGTGAGAAAAAACTGACAAATTGGCAAAGATTAAAACCAAGGACAATTCCTGTAGTTTTTCAAATAACTACCATATTTTTTGGACTATAAGGCGCACTTAAAATCCTTTAATTTTCTCAAAAATCGACAGTGTGCCTTATAACCCGGTGCGCCTTATGTATGAATAAGTGGTACACAGCATTCAAAAATCTGTCAAAAAATGTTTTAGTACGATTTTGATGAGCTACGAAGCCGCACAGCTTGATGGATTGTCGGCTACCGTAGTCAGGAGCCTCGCAGAGTAATCTGGGTCCTAAACTCCGTCCGCTTCAGGTCCCAAACTCAAACGAACACTGCGGCATCACTGAGAGTTAAAAACTGCTAAATTCTTTCATCTTTAATAAAATGATCAGCATTGCTGCTTTACCAGGTGTAACAATTAAGTTTAACATCCAGGCATCCATGAAAACAGAATTTATTAAATTTAACGGAGTTAGAAGTTAGCAGGAAGTTAGCTCGCTAGTTTCCATCTAAACATGATATACCATGTTCTGACTGAGAGATTTCTGAAACAAATTAAAACGTACAGCTCTGCTATCACTTCCAACATAAATGAAGACAGAAAACTAAACAGCAGTGACTTTTGTAGGGTTACTGAAGTTGGACCAGCAGGTATATAATGATGTGCTACATGATCGCTAGCGACACAGCTATGTTAGCATAACATAAACAGTGAAGCTGGAGGATGAATGCTAACTTTTTTCCACTCGATAAAAGTTAACGGGAGGGTTCCCGATGGTTAGGGACAAA